>PVIU01008370.1:0-83822 GCA_004026605.1 Ondatra zibethicus
AAGAGAGAGGTGTCTTGCACTGCGGAAGGCAGGGAAAAAGCTAGAAGTCATCCAGGGAGGAATAGATAGTCTGGCACTGATGTATTTGGTTCTAAGAGCCAGCACTTTTTGTATTTTTTAAAATGCCTGTGGTGGCTCTATACCACTAGCACTGAGAACCTGTAAAGTAACTAGAGTAGAGTACAAGTAAGTAAGCAAACAAGAAAGCACGACTTGGGTTTACACTTATCAGTAACGTAGCTTTCTAGTCTGCTGTACACTTCACAAATGATGCATTTATAATATATAAATAACCACAGAAAATGATGAGAAGTGATAAGAGCCATTAAAAGAATAAATTGAATCTTGGTGGGTCTCTGAGTATGGAGGAAATTGCACCACTGCCCTAGGGCAACAGGAGAGCTTGGGAAGGCTTTGAGTATTAAACCCAATTCAAGTGATTGTAAATTTCAAAGGCCATAAACACAAATATAAAAATTCAATTTTTCTACTTTTTTTCCTCTCCATTGCTTTTACTTTCTGACTCAAAAATCCACCTCCTTACCTGGTGATAGAACTTTTATCTAGTGTATTTCCAGTGCATTCAGCCCATTCTGGGAAAATGCAGCCAATTTAGGGTTGAGATTAGGCAATTCAGGATTTTCAACCCTTTCACGGCTGTGGCTTGGGTACCATAAAGCAATAGTCTAGGGATGCCAAGCATCCCTGCAGGCATCCTGGAAGCTTCATGGTATCCTTTGAGGCATCTCTCAGGTCCTTCCTCTTCATATCTCTTCAGCTGGTCTCTCTCAATGCCCCACCCTGGGGCATGAGAAAGTTCAGGATGGTGCCTCCATTCCTCTGGCTCCTGGAGACATGAACTAGACACACTTTACACTCCTGGCTGTGCTCACGCTGTCAAAACATGAAAGATTGACTCCTAGCTCATCTTTCTACATAATAATTCTTTCTCCAGATTTTCTGAAATTTGTCTCAACTGCCTCTTCATCATTGGAAACTGTTAGCAGGGAAGAGGAAATAAGGTTTTCTGGGGCCAAAGTTGTGGCTACTTCCTTCTGGGTATCTCACAACCAGGCCCAGCCCCTCTTGAGTTCCAGAAATGAGAAATTCTTACTTTTGCTCAAGTGCCTCAAAATCTGCCATTTATTACACATGCTTTAGCTTTCGATGTTGAACAAAGTAAAACAACCAAAACAAAAGTGAACACTAGCAGGCACACACACTCATACCCTTATCACTGCTCTGAGCTTCATAAGTCAGTTTTTAACTCTAAGGCAGGGTTAACTTAGCTCTTTCTGAATAGTTTTTAGCACTGTCAGTAGACACAGGGAAAAAAGGAAATGAAAAAAAATATACTAATTATGTCCTTATTTAAAGGAAGATGCATTTTGTTTGCAAGGACTTTATAATGAAGTCTATAACATTAAAATTATTAAAGAGATATGAATGCATAAATTCTGAAGTTATCAAACACACAAAAGTGATTTTAAAAACTTTAAAAAGGAGAAGAGAGGGGGTTTATATGGTGTGGAAATATTAGGAATTTTACAACAAAATCTGGCAAGTTATTCTTTTTTCTTCTTTCTTTTGTAAAAAATAGCAAAATGTTCCGATATTTAGAACTTTCATATGGTCTACACTTTTAGTTCAAGATAAGTAATACCAGCTCATGGACCACAATGTGATGCTATGATAGGAAGCAGGCATCCTGTGCAATAGTAACCTTTGCATGTGCCCCTACCCTTAGCTACATTATTTCAACATCGCTGGTGTTCAGATCATTGAGTAGGGCTAGGTTATGTAAAGCGCTCTCCAAATCCTGGTGTCCCCAGTGGCTGTTCCTGAAGACGTTTTTATCTCTCTTATTTAAGCCCTTGTCTTTCATGATTAAATAATTGACTCATTGGTAACCATGGGGTACCTTTCCCCTGGGATGTTGTAAATAGTTACACGCCTTGAATGGAAGGCCAGGGTAATATTGTTCACGGGAGGAACAGAACACCACATGCTTGAGATGTGACAGAACAAATGTTTGCTAATTTTCTGTTTAGGGATTTTTCAGTTTTCCACTTGAGTTGCTGCTGCTGAAATGAGAATTTTCACATTTTGAATATGCCATAATTTATGCAGGAGACATTCAGTAATGACTAGAGCTAATGCCAACTGTAAAATTAGCCAAATATCCTTGGGTCTAAAAAAATGAGTGCTCAAAACAATTGCTAATTGAGCTGTTTCAGTCTTTTTTTTTTTTTCAGAGACAGAAGCCCAGATAAAATAGACCCACAGGAAATTGCAGGCATTTGTCATGTGTACAGTCTAATATTAGTAAGAGTTTTCATGCTGTCTTGTTCCGGGTCCAGTACTAAATGCCAACATGGAGTACAGGAGAGATATGGCATACAAAAAAGAAAAAGAAAAATATATCAGCAATAGGAAATGAATTCACACCCATCCATGCTTTGCCTGTTCCACTCCATCCATACCAATGTGGGAGACATCCATTTATTTACTTAAAACTAGAAAAGCAGGAAACAGTGTCAAGAAAGGAAATACCAAGACACTTTCAATCAAGAGTTCTCACTTCTTTCTTGGCACTCTAATGGCTACTTTTAAAAAATGTTTACTATAGTGTTCAGAGTAGAAACCATTGGGCAGTGATGCCTATTTCCTATGATCATGGCCACTGAAAGTCTAGGTATGTTCTACCTTTCCATCACATTCAAATTCAGCATGGGTTTTATGAAACATTCTTCAAAAAGAGGCAATCAAGACAGATGCCTAAGAGACAAGAGAAGTAAATAGGAATTTGCTCCAAATGATATTTATAATCAGCTCTTGGGTCAGAGGTTCACAATCTTAGGTGTACTGAATATAACAATGAAGAGTGAGTTATATCTGAACTCAAGGTATGAACTCGATAAACTGCTTTGGTCTTTTCACCTACATCATGATAATAAAAGTCAACCTATGGGTTGGAAAGTAGCACAATGCAGAGAGCTAGCCAGGCATTCATAGAGCTTTAGGTTCAATCTCCAGTGCCATTATAGACACAAACATAAAACACAAGAAAATGAGTTTAAGACAATGTAGGGAGGGACATTCATTCACAGTGATGACAGAGTGACTGGCTTATGGCCGGCCTTCCCATTAAAATGGTTATCAAGCTGAAGTTGGTGAGATGGCAAGTAAAGGAGCTTGCTACCAAGTGTGATGACCTGAGTTCAATCTCCATGACCTACATGGTGGAAGGAGATAATTGACTCTTCAGGTTCTCCCCTTGTCTCAACATGTATTCTTGTATTCTATGGAACACACTTGTGTGCACACATGTGCACACACGCACTCACGCACGCACACACACACGCACACACACACGTAAATAGATAATAAACACATTTGTTGATTTAAGTTGTCCAACTGTAAAGTTTTCTTGAGCACCCATGAGCTTGCTGTTTGGAGGCAGGTTCAGAATGCATCTAGCAGGTCCTTTTCAGTGAGATGAGGAAGCAGGATGCATAAAGCTCACAACATGTCATACACCTGCAACCTGTGATGAAGAACTCCAGAGATCAGGAAGCTGAAAAGCAGAAGCATCGAGTCTACAGGCATATTCTCTTCGGCTTCTTACCCCCAGCTGTTGTAAGAGGCCACTTGTTTGTTCCCGGCTGCTCAGACTCCCAAAATAACCACACAGAAACTGTATTAATTAAATCATTGCTTGTCCTATTAGCTCTAGCTTCTTATTGGCTAGCCCTTACATATTAATTTAACCCATTTCCATTAGTCTGTGTATCGCCACGAGGCTGTGGCTTACCAGGTAAAACTCCAGCATCTATCGCTGGTCTCCATGGCTTCTCCTGACTCCACCTTCTTTATCCCAGCATTCAGTTTAGTTTTCCTCACCTAGGTAGGTTCTGCCTTGCTATAGGCCAAAGCGGTTTCTTTATTAACCAATGGTATTCACAGCATACAAAGGGGAATCCCCCATGACCCAGGTATGACTTTAATACAGGGGCAGTCTGTTTTCAGCTTATACCAAAACATCAGACCCATCCTAGCCTTAGAGTAAACTGGGGGAGGAGACTGAAGTGGGCTTCTGAAATCTCAAATCCATATCAATTATTTTTCATTTCACCACAACAAGTGACTGTCTTACCACTGATCTGGATTCCCTGTCAAGGTGTTATTCCTCATAAGGTACTTGATATTTTCCCAGTGTTATTAGTGTATATTAATTGTGGCAAATGATAGGTTGCATCATGATATCTTCACACATGTCATAAATGCTTTCATCATATCTGAGCATTTAATTCCTAGCTAAAATTTTAGTGCCTTGCTCATCTCTCCTGGTGGTCTGCCTATAGTATGTTTCCCCAGAAAAATTGTCACAGAATTTACATTAAATATTTTTTTTTACCAGTAACATTTCCAAAACCACACAGGTTCCTGTATCATTTGACTGAAGAAGAATGGTTCCTTGAACTTCAGCCTAGATCTGCTGCAGAAACCTTTACTGCGTCAGGTACTCCTAAATTTTGAAAGCCTCCACACAGCCCACTACAAAGGCTAGAGAGGCATTCCTAAATGATTTTAATGGGTTTGTGGTAGGGAATAGAATAGCATTTTCTTTTTATATTGGAAAGGAAATCCTAGTTAGTATTGAAACTCTACTAAACTTTATTGCTGTGATAGAACCTTGAATTGTCATGTTTGCTGCCCAACTTCTGGAAAACGAGTCTTCCCAAGGCATTCAGCATCCAGACATCTCCTCCTTATCGTCTTTGTTTCTGTGCACTCATCTCTGCAGTGAGCCAGTAAGGTACTCTGTGCAGCAGAGAGAAGGGGGAAGACTGAGAGAGCATGTGGACATTAGAGGATAACTTGTGGGGGTCCATTCACCCCTTCCACCAAGTGAGTACTGGGAATCCGTTCAAGCTGTCTGACGTGATGTGCTCAGAGCCTTTATCCAACAAGTCACCTCAGCAGCTCAGCTTTCTTCACCTCCCAGAGTCATTAGCCTTTGCTTTACCATCCTTTTAGATGCCACCCTCACAGTAAGTTTACTCAATTCACGAAGATATTACTCAGGTACTAAAATCCATCCCCAAAAGAAAGCCCCAAGTCAGTAACTTCTGAAATGTCTGGTCTCAAATTTTGTATTTTCTTTATTAAAAGTCTAGAGCGGAATACTCTGCTGGCTTCTGACAGCACAAACAAGGACCTTCCAGTACATTCTCACAGTTGTTTCAATGTTTACTTGTTATTCCTTTGGAAAGCATGGGCACTTATTTTCATCATTTAAGAAAACATATTGCAAGCTCCCTATGATTCCATAAATAAGAATCAACTTTATTTCTTCTTTCTATAGACTTGAAACACACAAGAGTTTTGAGAATCTGCCAAGCAGCATGGACCAGCTCAGTCTTACACAGCTTTAGCTTATACAAACACACAGTGGACAGGCAATAAGGAGAGTGGAAATCTAATCTCTCTGACTAGTTTCAACTTTCTTCGCAAAATCCCAAATTTCTGGGTCTACAGTCCACTCAGATATGCCCAAATCTAACACTGTATAACTTAGCAAAGTAACTTGTCCTAAATACTTCAGCTGGTAGAACTGGCTTTTGTAACAGTTACACAGAGCTGCCTGTATAGCAGCTTGTTATAGCAAAATATCTCCATGCAAATGTTTACCAATTAATGTACAATCAAATTATGGAGCCTCTTAGTATAGAATGCAAAAGTCTTAAATATACTAAGGAAATTATATTAATACAAAGAAATTTTTATTTCACAAAGTAAAATTCCATACACCTTAAAAAGAAGTGTATACACTCAGGGTAGATCTTAATTATCAGTATGACTGAGTTTGAAATCATCTGGGAGATACACATTTGAATATGTCTATAGTATGGATGAGAGGGCTGCGTTCCCTGTGCCTGGTTAGTTTATACCCAAAATAATTACACAGAAATGGTATTTATTGAAATACCGTTTGGTTCATTAGCTTTAGTTTTTTATTGGTTAACTCTCACATATTTGTTTAACCCATTTTTAATAATTTGTGTCACCATGAGTCATGGCTTACCAGGAAAGATTTAGCGTGTCTGACATGGCAGGCTTTATGGAAGGCGACTCTCTCTGAATCTGCCTTCTCTATCCCAGAATTCCGTTCTGTCTACTCCACCCACCTAAGGGCTGCCCTATCAAAAGGCCAAGGCAGTCTCTTTATTCAACCAATGAAAGCAACACACAAATACAGAAGACCCTCCTACACCATAAGTCTTTGAGGAAGTTTCCGGAAAAGGTTAACATAACACACACAGCAGGCAGAACTCATCAGAGTATGCAGAGCATGTGTCTGGAAGATACAGAAAAAAGGATGAAACACACATCACTGTGTTCATCGGAATTCACACCGATGGCTAATTCAGTATGCAAAAGAAACTACAGGGCACAGTTCACTTTTGGATTTTCTTCCATAGTTTATGCACCACCAGCTTCTAAATAAAATAATAATAAAGATGAATATATATGAATATGTTGGATAGTTCCAGCCTATTGACTTAGCTCCAGTTTTGTATGTTGGCAATGTATCCATGACTTTTATCATCATTTTGTCTGTTTTATAGTCTCATAACAATTTTATGGAGTAGGATATTGTTGGACAAGATTTATTTTGATTTTACATATATCAGTGTTTTGCTTGTATGCATGTATGTGTGCCATGTGCATGCAGTTTCTGTGGAGACCAGAAGAGGGTGATGAATTCCCTATAATTGGAGCTACAGATGGCTGTTAGTCACCATGTGGCTTCTGAGAACTGAATCTGGTTGCTAAGAACAGCAAGTGCTCTTAACTGCTGAGCCTCCTCTTCAGCCTCTAAAGTGAGGTTTTTATAATATTAATTTTATGAAAAAATGAGCACATTAAAACCCACTAAATAACCCTATTACAATCTATTTATTACTCATTTTAAGCTTTATACTGAATACCTTATGAAAGTGCTTGTAGTAGATATGAATTTTACTTTATGATACAAGAATAAAAATTCCCATTTGATTTATTTCTCTTAAAACAAATATTCTTTACTAGAGAAAATTTTTAGTTTAGTTTCTTTAAGAGGAAAAAAAGAATCCCCTTCCTTCCTAGCTACATTTATATAGAGGTTCACACATTACACAGACTATGTGAAAAGTGCCATGCTAGCATAGTCCCATGAATATAAATATCCTTGCTCTTATTTATTGAACATGGAAGTCCCTGGAAAAGCCAAGGTACTGAAAGCTGTGGTGCTGCCCTCCCTAACCACACTACAGACCTCCTCTGATGAACAGATCCATTGTTTATGGGAGAAAAGGATGTAGTTATCACTTTCCATTCCAGAACTCTCCTAGAAACTGACATAGTGTATGGTCTGTGATCTCCAAAGTTCCTCACATCTGCCTCTCTCTTTAGCATCTTGTCAGAGAAAGAATGGGACTGTCTCAACCTGCTGAAGCAGGCAGAATGGCCACACCTGACAGTTTCCAAGGGGAACCACTCAAGTGGTTGTTTGCTTGAAGAACTGCTCCATGGTATGTAGCACGAATAATAAAAACCCGGAGACAGATATCGTGGTTCAACTAAAGATCAGAAAAGCAAAACAGTCAAGCCACTAGACAAGTTTTACCTCTACCAAGGTTGGACAACTGCCTCCTGAGCCCTGAGCTTTTGCCTCCTACAGTCTTACATTCCTGTTTAGTGCTGGGATTAAAGGTGTGTGACACCACTGCCTGGCCTCTAGTGGCTTAGTTTTACCCTCTGATCTTCAGGCAAACTTTATTTATTAAAACATAAATAAAATATCACTATAATGGCATCTGAAGATGAGTGGAATCACAAACCTAAAGGCGAGAGGACTTAGTACTTTATTTTGCATGACTTCTTTGATAAAACATGAACTGTTTTATGAGATTCCCCCCCCCCAAAAAAAAACAGAAAACCTTCAACCTATTCCCCAACAGAGATTTTTTTCATATAAGGCTTAATGAATCTGTATCAGAGAAACCACACTCTGTGCTCAGAGTATAGAAACTACTAAATTCCTGAACAGAAGAACGTCTTGTGCTTTTGCCAAGGTTCTAGAAAATGCCATACCTACTGATCAGCTACTGAGATTTTACAAATCACTCTTAAATAAAAGGGAAGAGGGGAGATTTGGGGCACAAGGCAAAGCAGTGTAAAATGAAAATACAATTTAAGATAGACACTGAATAACTTAATACATGTGTTTTTTTCTAAATAACGCTAACCTTAGAAAGCATTCTCCATAACCCCCTAAGAATCAAGTGAAAATAGATGCTCCCCTGCCTGTGCATCTCCTACTTCCCCTACTCATCCATTTTCCCACTCTACTTTGCTTCCAATACTTGCAGAATTGTTTCCAAAAATGTCTCTGTGCTAGTATGTTTTAACAGAAGCATTGGTGATATAGTTGTTTCTTGGACAGTTTATTAGAAAACATACAAAGGTCACCCATCTCCATGACCTTCCATTTGTATACAAGAGCTAAGAAGGCAACACTCATGGAGTGAGGCTGAATTCCAGCATAGTACAGACACTTCAACTGGAGGCCAAAGGCCATGAAACTAATGTAGTGGACAACAGTCTTAAGTCACATTTTTTTCTTCATTTTAAAGAAAATGTTTATAAATTATTTGGGGATTACATTACGGAAAACAATAAAAGTTGTTTGATGTGTTAGAATAACCATATCCAAGTCTAGATATATGAAAACAAGGCACGTTGGCCAGGGATAATGGCACATGCCTTTAATTTCAGCACTTGTAAAGCAAAGGCAGGAAGGTCCCTGTTAGTTTAAAGCCAGCACAGTCTACATTGCAAGTTCTAGGCCACCCAGGATTACATAATGAAATTCTGACTCATAGACAGACAGACAGATAGATGGATGGATGGATGGATGGATGGATGGATGGATGGATGGATGGACAGGCAGACAGACAGATAGATAGAGCACACTAAAATTAAACTGTAAGAATTATTTAAAGGCATTTCTTAAAAACAGTTTTATAATGCAAATAACCCATCTTTGTTTTATTTTATGGCACACTTGACTCTTTTGTGTGTGCTGTATAGCAATTCCCTCTATTAAGTAAAAACCTTTCATCTTGGAGGAAAGCTAGTAAAAACACAGATATTCTAAAGAGAGGTGAAACACTCCATCTAGCAGATAAGCTCATTAAAAACTCAAGAAGTAAACAACACAAAACTTCAGGAAGTCCCCAAAACTGACCAGATTCTCTAAGCCTCTGTCTTCTCAGTTGTGTATAAGAAGAAAGGACAGCTAAGAGGCAATCTCAAAAAAGGTGCCTAAAAGAACACAGACCAGTCAAGCTGCCTAAAAGAGACACTCTCCAGCCTGTTGAGCTGACTACAATTTATGCAGTGCGCTCCAGGTGTCCTGATTCATGAACTGTCACCATACAAGGGTAGACTTTCATGATTAAGCGGTCTTGGAGTCATTTATGCTCCTATAAGTAACCCTTCACCTCATTTCTGTAAGTCACCCCAATAAAATACATTGATTAACCAAGTTGAAATTTGGACATATTTTTAATTTTTATTTATTTTCTAATTCATTTTACATTTTAATACCAGTTTTCCTTCCCACCCCTACTTCCATGGTATGGGAGGTCCTTCTGTCTATGTGTTGCTTTTATTGGTTAATGAATAAAGAAACTGGCTTGGCCTAAAGCATGGGAGGAAGAAGGCAGAGTTAGAGAGACGCCGTGTAGCCCTGCTAGAGAAAGACACCGGAACTTTAGCCGGTAAGCCACAGCCACATGGTGATATACAGATTAATAGAAATGGGTTAAATTAACATAAGAATTAGTTAATAAGAAGCTAGAGCTAATGGGCCAAGCAGTGGTTTAATTAATACAGTGTCTGTGTGATTATTTCAGGTCTAAGCTAGCTGGGTGGCTGGGAACCAACAAGTGGCCTTCTCCAATAGACTGGTGTGCCAACGTGGGTAACTACATCCACATAAAAACCTGAGAAAGCTTAAAAATTAATTCTAGACATAAAAGAACAGAGTTAAGTACAGTTTACTAGCAGCATTTTCTTGGATGGGCTCTGTTTGCTAGAAGCAATCAGAGGCATGGTTCTTTGAAGAGACGTTTTCCTGACTCAGTGGTAGCAGAAAAGGAATGTTGTTTTGAAATTCTAGCTTTCTGGGCCATGCTGCCAGTATGACCTCTGGCTCTTTCAGAAGATGGAGCATTTGGATGGGGTTCATGAGCAGCGTGCTTCGGCTTGCTTGATCACAATGTGGACCGGCTGTGTGCCTGAAAGCAGGGCAGTGTGCATGGCTTTCAGAGGTGCAAGCAGCTCCGCCATGCTGGATTGGGTGGGGCAATCAGGAAGTACCAAATTTGACCTAGCAGTGCCACAGCTTAAGTTTTAAGAAGTGCTTAGCATTTTAAGAAGCACTCCTGGACAGTAAATAATTACAGATACATAGGACATATTCAGACATAAAAGACCTCTAAATGGTCACAGTATTACATAAATGTACATAGGCTTAAAAGAAAGAATAGAGAGTTATAAAATAAAGTAAATGGTTTATAACAAACATATAAAGTAAAGGGTACAGACAGTAGTAGATTAAACTAAGTAAATAAAATAGACCATGTAAAGATTAAAAATTCATAGAGAGTCTGGGTCATGTATATTATTGTGTTTTCTTTGAATTTTTTGACTGTGAAGGAGCTAAGTAACCAACATGTATACTTTAAAGGTATTTTGCCTTCAAAATTTGAGTCTAAGGATATGTTGCTTTGAAAAAGAGGTTCTTTTATTTCCACAGAGGATGAGAACCTGTGGATTACTTCCAGACTATGGTTTGATGGACCAAGACCCCCTGAAAGGTTGCTGTGAACACCCCCAAAATATTACATTATTCAACTCCTGACTGAGATGAACCTAACACACAGGATACTCCATATAAGACCTGATTAACAGCACCTCAAAACAGCAAGAATAAGTTTGGACAAAACTACACCCATATTCCCAAATATTGTTTGTAAATGCTTCTTTACATTTAAAGGGGGATATGCTATAGAGATTTGCATTGGTATGGATCTTTGCTTATTAATACAAATTTAAAATAAATTTTGTCATATGTATATTTCTGTTCTTGATTAAGGTATTGTGTTTGTGCAGCTCATTTAAAATGTATAATTAAGAAATATAAGTTAATAGATAATCATCTATAATAGTCAAGCTTGTAGTCATGTTAGTTAGGTTTTCTAGATGTACAGAGATATATTTCAGATAGATAGGCATTCTTCAAACCTTTCAAAGACTACAGAATATGACATTTAAAATGTTTTAAGGGCTTATAACTTTTCATGACCATGAGACACATCTGTTCCTTGCAGCACCAATTACTTCAAGAGGAAGATGGGCATCAAAGAGGCTCCTTAAGGAGTTTGTTAGCCATTTGGGCAAGAAACTGCTCCTGCTAGACAGCAGGACCCACAGGGACTGCTGAACTTGCCTAAAGATGAGATGATCCTTCAGGGTTCCTGATTCATGAAAGAGTCTGCCAGACATTCTGCAGGACACAGAAAAAAAGGACTGACAAACTGCCAATATAGGCAGATTGTCTTTAAAATTTCCTGATTTATGGAAAAGTCTGCTGGATACTATGGGCCTGTAGGCTGAAGATGGATGCCCCAAAGGTATGGAAAAACTTTGGATGACTGTCAGGGCAGCAAAATGTCTCTGTCAAATCTAGAATTTTGGAAGTTGTTTACAATGCACTTCCTGTTTATTTAGATAATGTTATATCCTTCCGGAGTCTTTGATGGAGTTGAAGAATTTATAATTATAGTTACAGTTTTTCTTATTTATGATAAAAGATAAAGTATATATAAATATTGTAACTGTAATTCTTGCTTGATACCTGTTCTGTTATATGTAATTTATTATGTTAAAGTTAAAGCCTTTCTTTTTGTTTAAACAGAAAAGGGGAAATGGTATGGGAGGTCCTTCTGTCTATGTGTTGTTTTTATTGGTTAATGAATAAAGAAACTGGCTTGGCCTAAAGCATGGAAAGAGGAAGGCAGAGTTAGAGAGATGCTTTGTAGCCCCACTGGAGACAGACCATGGAACTTTAGCCAGTAAGCCACAGCCAAGTGGCAATATACAGATTAGTAGAAATGGGTTAAATTAATATAAGTGTTAGCCAATAAGAAACTAGAACTAATGGGCCAAGCAGTGATTTAATTAATACAGTTCCTGTGTGATTATTTCATGTCTAAGCTAGCTGGGCAGCTGAGAACCAACCAGTGGCCTTCTCCAACACTTCTGTCCCCTTTCACCCCCCCTTGGCCACTCCCCATTGAAGTATGATTAATAAAAACTCAGAGAGAGAATTTGGGGTTCAACCTGAAGGTCAGAAAAGCAAAACTGGCTCTTATGCTTATCTCAGTTCAAAATGACAATCCTGCCTCTGGGAAATCTCAGAATGAGACTGAGACTGAGAGCTGTCTCCTCCCATTTTACAATCCTCTCTAGTTCTGGGATTAAGGGCATGCACCACTACTGCCTGGTTTCTATGACAAACTAGTGTGACTACTTGGATTAAAGATACATGTCATTGTGGCTACTTGGATTAAAGGTGTGTGTCATTGCTGCCTGTCTATAAGGCTGGCTAGTGTGGTTGTTTTACCTTTCTGATCCTCAGGTAAGCTTTATTTATTAAAATACAAATGAAATGCCACTATACCCCATCCACTCCTCCAAACAGGTAAGGGCTCCCATGGAGAGTCAACAAAGTCTGGCATACTATGTTGGGGCAGAACCAACCCCCCCCCCCGCCGCATTAAGGCTAAGCATGGCATCCCAGTATAGAGAATGAGCTCCAATATGCTAGCTAGTGCACCAAGGCTAGATCCTGGTCCTACTGTCAGGGGCCCCTCAGTTCAAGTTTAACCACTGTCTCCCTCATATGAAAGACCTAGTTTAGACCTTTGGAGACTCCACAGCTGTCAGCTTGTCAGTTTAGAGTTTATGAGTTTCCACAAGCTTAGTTCAGCTGTCTCTTTAGATGTCTTCATCATGATCTTGACTTCCCTTGCTCATATATTCCTTCTTCCCTCTCTTCGATTGGATTCCTGGAGCTCGGCCTGCTGCTTGGTTGTGGATCTCTGCACCTGGTTCTCTCAGCTACTGGATGAAAGCTCTATGATGATAGTTGGAGTGTTCACCAATCTGATTACAGGGGAAGGCCAGCTCAGCCACCCTCTCCATTATAGCTAGGGGTCTTAGTTGGGGTTATCCTGTGGTTTCCTGGAGATCTTCCTAGCATCAGGTATCTCCCTAACCCCACAGTGGCTCTCTATTAAAATCACTCTTTTATTACTCTCTGACTCCATCCCTCTCTCCCCTTGACCATCCTGTTCCTCATGTTCTCATCTTTTATCCCCTCCTCTTCCAGACCTCCCCATGCTCCCAATTTACCCAAGAGATCTCATCTAATTATTCTAACTTTGGTCTGTCATTCAATTCCCTCTCCAAGGACATTTGTTCATGCCTCTCCAAGAAGAGAGCCACACAACACTGTTTCAGAATGTCTTGGCAGAGTTCTCACTGGTAGAGTACACCAGGAACGGATTATCTATAACATTTGTCTGAGGGAGGAGATAAGAACTCAGCAATAGATCAGCATGTTTGATATTTTCACTCAGAGGGACTCTGAGATACCCCTACCAAAGCCATCTACCTATAGTACATAAAAGTGACTTCATCAAGATGTCTTTGTGGCTGGTACTTATTGTCACAGAAATAAATACCAACACCTTCATTTCTCACTCTCTTTAGACAGGAGCACCCTTGTCCCTGTCTTAATAGATGGTTTTTTACAAAATGCACATGTAGTTTGAACTAGCAATTTGTGTTCCTGCTTCTCCTGCTGGAGACAAGCTATTCTGCAGCAGAACAGGGACTCTGCAGCGCATGGGAGAGATGTAGTAGCTGATTGAGAAAAAAAAGGAACACAAAGCATATTTAGGGTAAGTTTGAAATGTTTTGTAGAAAAAAGAAAAAAAACCAACCAAAACAAAGAACAAAAAACGAGTCATGGAGGAGAGACACACACACGAAGATGACTGTGGCACAGTGAACACCCCAACAAGGCTCACAGTGAAAGGAAGGAAGCAGCTGTGTAAACAGATAACTATAGGACAGTGCTGTGCTGTGGGAAGTGCTGAACTGCAGCTTCAATTAATCTTACTGTTTTGAATGGCAGTGACAGGACATGCTCTATAATCCACTGGGTACTGACACCCACCAGCTTCTGCCAGGCCTAAAGAGCATTTCATTGTCCTTGGTTGACCCATGTTGTTTCCATGAGGAGAGAAAAGCTTTTGATGATAATATCCATTCAGCTTCCCATGGTTTGGGGTTTGTCTGGTTTCAGTAGAGTTGTTACAGTGCAATTCCAAAGACAGAAAATAATAGATCCACTTCTTCTAATGGAGAGACAATACACAGTTTTAAAATGGTTTCTTAGCTTCCAGTTTATGATACACAGGAGCCATTTAGGTGCATAACTTCCCTCCTGGGTCCAGAGGCAGTCTCGTAAACCTCAGCACACTTTCTCCCCCACCTTTTTCACTAAATAGAAAGCTACTATACAGGTCCAGCCTGGTTATATATGATGTCAATAAATGTGCCACACACACTGTCCGCTCTTTTAAGTAACTCTGCTAACCTGGACATATTATCAGAGATTTATGCTAGTGCAGAGTCTTAAGGGGATGCGGGAAATGGTTTTGGAGATGGAATTAGACCTGCTTGCTCTCTACATTTCAGACATGCCATGAGGAAGACTGTACATCAGAGCTTGTAAAGAACTAAAGGGTAGAATAACAAGAGAAGCACAGTGGAGGTACTGTTGTACAACTTTGTCAATATGGATGCTTTCCAATCAAGCACTGGCTATAAAATTCCTGTCTTGATTTTTAAAACTCTTTAATGAAATTTAGTATGTCCCATACTTTTCTTACTCTGCAAGCTGTTTTGGAAATCTGGTTAGTTAAATAAAAACTATTATTTAGTTGTTTAATAAATATTTTTAAATGTATTAACAACTAATCTGTGGGTCAGGGATCCTATATGAATAGCCCTATCTCTGGAATTCAAAAAGATATGTAAGCCCAGAATGTAATAGGTGTACTGTATTCATTATTTCCTGAATAAATGATATAATGTCTCACTAGTCATAGATGCTATTTAGATTTTTTACTGCTGTTTTTATGAAAAAAAAGAAATCACGGTATAAACATGGGCACTCTAATATTTAGAGGTGACTCTAAACACTGAGTCATCAAAACAGAAGGAAACAGAGAGCCTGAAGCCCTGCAGTGTGGTTGAACAAGATGGCAGCAGGCTAATGTGTTGAGTTGGTATCATTTCAATTTGTAGGGAAACCAACCCGGAAGCTAGGCTGAAGTGTTCCATAAAGGAACTGAAAATTGCAATAAAGTCAGACACTTGGGTCTAGTCTTTTTTCTTCTTCTGTAGTAAGGAGGAGAGGGCTGCATTCCCAGTGCCCGGCTAGCTTATACCCGAAATAATTACACAGAAACTGTATTTATTAAAATACTGCCTGGCCCTTTAGTTTTAGTCTCTTCTTAGCCAACTCTTACATCTTGATTCAGCCCATTTCTAATAATCTGTATTCACCATGAGTATGTGGCTTACAGGCATGAGCCTAATCAGTGTCCATCTTGGGCCAGAGAAACATGGCATCTGCCACACTTTCCTTCTCCCCAGCATTCTGTTCTATCTACTCCGCCCACCTAAGGGCTGCCCTATCAAAAGGCCAAGACAGTCTCTTTATTCAACCAATGAAAGCAATACTACATTCTTCAATATTTGGGAATAGCTTATACCTGAAATAATTACACAGAAACTGTATTTATTTAAACTCTGCCTGGCCCATTATCTCTAGCCTCCTTTTGGCCAACTCTTACATCTTGATTTAGTCCACTTTTAATAATCTGTATTTACCACGAGGATGTGGCTTACCAGCATGAGACTAACCAGTGTCCATCTTGGGCCAGAGAAGAATGGCGTCTGCCATACTTCCCTTCCTCCCAGCATTCCATCCTGTCTACTCTGCCTACCTGATTTCTGCCCTATCAAAAGACCAAGGTAGTTTTCTTTATTTAAACAATAAAAGCAATACAAATAAAGAAGCACCTCCTACATCAGTGTGTTACATTTGTTTATGCTGTATTTATTTAATTAAGTAAAAATATATTGTTGTTTCACCTTGTCTGCCTAAGGCACCTAATTGGGCTAATGAAAAGCTAACTAGCCAATAGCGAGGCAGGAGCGGGAAAGGCAGGGTTGGCTGGCATAGAGAATAAGTAGAAGGAGAAATATAGGCTTGGGAGGAACCAGAGAGAAGAAATGAGGGATAAAGAGAGGGATATGCGTGGGGCCAGAAGCCTGCTGGCCACCAGTCATACATGGAGAAGTAGTGAAAGTAGGGAAGAAAGAAAGAAAGAAAGAAAGAAAGAAAGAAAGAAAGAAAGAAAGAAAGAAAGAAAGAAAGAAGAAAAAGAAAGGAAGGAAGAAAAAGAAAGAGAGAGAGAAAGAAAGAAAGAAAAGAAAAGAAAAAGAAAGAAGAAAAAGAAAGTAAGTAAGGAAGAAAGAAAGAAAGGAAGGAAGGAAGGAAGGAAGAAAGAAAGAAAGAAAGAAAGAAAGAAAGAAAGAAAGAAAGAAAGAAAGAAAGAAAGAAAGGCAATAAACCTTGAGGCAAAATGTAGATAAAGAGAAACAGATTAAAATAAGAGCTAAGATAGGGCCAACCATTCTTAACTAATAACAAGTCTCTGTGCTCTGTGTCATGATTCAGGAGATGGTTGGTAGCCAAAAAAAAAAACCTGTTACACCCTTTAACACTGCTTAAACACAGTAAACCCATAAGGAAATAGATACACTTAAACTGAAATGCAACCAGTCAACATCCAGTTTAATGTCTCCAAAGAGTCATAGTTACAAAAGATACTAAGGTCTTGTGAAACTCCTGAAATTAAAAGATATAAATAATAAAGAAAATTTGTTATTCTTAATTAGATCTTGGACCAGAGGAAAAAATTCAAAGGATGATACTGAAATTTGTATTAAAATATTTATTTATTTATTTTGCACATGTGTGTCCCTGAGTATGTGTATATGCCACATGCATGCAGGAGTCCAGAGAGGTCAGTAGAGATTTCAAATCCCCTGGAACTAAAGCTGGAGTTATAGACAATAGTAAGCTGCCATGAAGATGCTGGAAACTGAACCTATATCCTCTGCAAGAGCAACAAGTGCTTTTAATCACTGAGCTATTACTCCAGTCTTCAGTACTGAAAATTAAATAGGTTTATATCACTGGTGAAACTCCTCAGTGCTACCATTATACTGTGACTACATACAGACAATGCCTTAGTTGTTAGGACATGCTGAAGTGTTTGCCAAGCTGATCAGTCTTACAATCTAATGGTTCAACACACACACACACACACACACACACACACACACACACACACACACACACACACACCCTGCCAGGGTCTGGTTATATGGATCAGTGGACCATATAACAAGTGTGCGGACCTGATGTGTACATCTGTAATGCAAAGACTCCTATTATAAGGAGATGGAAAAAAGACACATGAATATTGTTAGATATTCCTAGGCTAGCTAGCGTAGTGTACACAGCAGCAGACAGGGAGAAATTCTGCCTCAAGCATGGTAGAAGGCAGGGACTAAGACCAATGCTGTCCACTGACCTCCATAGAAGCACCTTGGAACACACATGCCTGCATTCACATCCAAAGATATGCCACACACACACACACACACACACACACACACACAAATTACATATGTATGTATACACTATATATATACTATGTATGTTCACAAATGCACACAAAGATTTCAAAACACTAATAATCAAGTGTGTGTGTGTGTGTGTGTGTGTGTGTGTGTGTGTGTGTGTGTGTGTGTGTGTGTGTATAGAATTTGAGTCTTTATTTTCCAACAAACATTTATGGATTATGGACTTTGGTCCCCATCCTCATGCACTGTGGGGTGGTGATACAATCTTTGAGAGGTATATCCTAGGGAGGGGCTTTAGGGTATTCTCAAAGGACCATGGTGTCCTTTTCTTTCCATGTTCCAGCCCTAAGATTGCGGGGTTATTCCATACACAGACACCTTAACATGCTGCCTCCCATAGGCTCAAAGCCAACAGAGCCCATCTGTCATAGAATGACCCCTCAGATACCCTGTGTGTCTTTACAGGTTGCTTTTCTTGGGTATCTCAGTAGCTGGGAATGAATTAGCGCATGCACAGTCTGTGTGAATGAAAAGAGTAAATGGAAAGGAGGATGGAGGAGAAAGGAATATGAGAAACCATGCCCGGAAAAGGGATCTAGACTAAGGCACTGGAAGTATGGATCATACAAATATTCTGTACCCGCACCATTTATGTTTTTAAATAAAAAAACTTTATCTGTTTTCCTCACTCTGATTATGGAGGCCCTGCTTCTCCAAAACACAAACACAGGCTTTGTGCACTCTTGAACCTAATGGGGTATAAGTTTAGACATCAAATGACCAGGCAGTTGTTAAAGGACTTGAGTTCATGCCCTACAGGAAACTTTGACACTTAGAGGAGGTTAAAGTCTCCATTCAGCTTGTCACTCTGAGCTATTTTGAAGCCTTAAAGTACAATGACCTCTTTTGCCACAATTTCCCAAAGGCGTCTGTGTTGGAACACACACGGACAGACTGCTGTAAGTGCCCATTAGTCTTCAAACCTGAAATACACTGAAACACACACACACTGAAGAAGAAGAAGAAGAAATAAAAAGCATGAACTACTTCAAATGAAAAACAGCAAAATACATTACAGAGTTCAAACAGCAGAGTTGAGCAAGATGATCCCATTTCATGCTACATCAAGACATCTCTATAATTTTATATGTGAATGAGGCGCCAGAATCTGGAAATATATGGGCATCCAAGAAATAAATCTCTTTCATTCATGGGGAGCAGAAGCCTATGCCTGATGTTCAGGAGCTTGACTAGAGGTTTAGACCAGAGAGGATGAGGAGGAGGGGGGTAGGGAGAGGGAGAGAGAGAGAGAGACAGAGACAGAGAGAGAGAGAGAGAGACAGAGAGACTGAGACTGACTTAAATATCATAATACCGCAGTAGGAAGGGTGGTTAAACACGACTCAATTTTATTTTACCATTGCATGCAAGTCTCAGCCAATGTTTAAATCACCTAATCTTTCACACAAGCAAGAAAATCAATTATTCGTGCATTGATTTCTGCCGTTATCTCCTGGAGAACTCAGGATCTGACTTTTAATAACAATCATAGAGGCAGCAATATGATCATGGGCCAGCAGCCCGGGTACTCTCCCATTTGGTAGATTTAATGAAACAGTCGTGCATATTGATGTTCCTTTCCAGCATCAATTTTTCCAGCTATTGAATTTCACCCTTTCTCTGCCCTCCTACTTCTTCAAATTTTGAAGGTCATTTTCAATTTCAATCCCGTTTCCAAGGCATTAGCCACCACATCCAACTCTCTGTCAATGAGATATTTAATAAGCACCCTGATTCCACTATCCAAGAAATTAATGAAATTTCCGAGACCCACAATAAAAGTTTATTCAAAGCATCTTTCCTCCCAACTTCAAGTCACAATGACCCATTGACAAATACTCTTAATCTGAGCCAGCTGTGTACTTAAGAGTAAAATGAGCTAAACCCCATTTTTGTCATTTCTTGATGAATTTGATAAGGGAGAGTGGATTTTAAATGCTCCAGGAGGTTTAGGGAAGGGTTGAGATGCATCCATTCGCCCTTACCTGACAAAATGAAGAATGAGTAACCATGTCAGGTAGCATACTTAGTCTTTTAGAGTTGTTTTGAATTGCTATTTCTAAAGTTCTTGAATTCTTATGTGGTCTCTGAGCCACCTTTTTGAGCATTTGGGAAGAAGCCTTTTGGAGAAGAGCATTTGGAGTCAAACTCACTGAAGGCTAAATCCTATCTCTCTACAGTATAAAGTAGGAGAAACAAAAGAGCAGGGTTTTTCCTTCTGTCTTTAACCCCCTGAGCACCAAGGTCCTTGTTTGTAATGGGGCAGAATTCTTACAATCTTTCAGACTAGATTCCAGGACTGATAGTGTAGCTTTATTTGAGCATAACTCAATAAAAACACTGCTTGTCTCCTGTTTTGTCTCATTTGAAAGGTTTTCTCTATACCATAAATCTCTCTGTAGTCAAGTGGTAACACTGGGCATTGATAATAAATAAGTAACCTGTGAGCTACAACTGCCACGCCTCCTCCACACATACACACACACACACACACACACACACACACACACATACACAATTTTACACATCTGCACCCTTCCTGATTGATTTCATATACCCTGGGGATAATACAGAGCAATAGTTCAAGCTTGTCCTGTAATCATTTAGGAAATACTTGGATATGATATATGTTAATTATGGGTCTCAGAAAAATTATCCTTGCCAAGTGGTGGTGGCACATCCTTTAATCCCAGGACTCAGGAGGCAAAGGCAGGTGAGTCTCTGTGAGTTTGAGGTCAGCCTGGTCTACAAGAGCTAGTTCCAGGACAGGCTCTAAAACTACAGAGAAACTCTGTCTCATAAAAAGAAGAAGAAGAAGAAGAAGAAGAAGAAGAAGAAGAAGAAGAAGAAGAAGAAGAAGAAGAAGAAGAAGAAGAAGAAGAAAAAGAAAAGTTATCCTCAACTCTTCAAGTCTATTTACCCTTCTGAAAGAGTGTGTTGCACCCAGCTCTCAGCCTTTTGAACTCATTTGGGGGGTTACCCAAGTTTGGAGCCCTTAGAGCATTCCACAAAGGACTGTTGTATTCTGGTTATACAAGTTGAGTATCTGCAATCCAAAATGCTTGAGACAAGAAATGCTTCACATTTTGAATTACTGTAGACTTTAAATATTTTTCATGTAGATCTTGTAGATGTTAAAAAGCAGTGAAAGAGGGGCCAAAGCCAAAGCTCAAAGTTCACTCTTATACGCCTTATACACATACTCAAAAGGTAATTGTATATGTTTTAAAACTTTTTAAAACATTTTTTATTTGTTTATTTTGTTACATGTATAAATGTGACTATTTGCTGCACACATGCCCTAGTGTGTATGAGGTGACCGCCTTGTACACTATGTAGTCTCCAGGATGCCTTATGGTTGAGCCATCTTGATGATCTGTGCTCTGTGTGTGTGTGTGTGTGCATGTGTGCGTGCATGTGTTCAATGGTGTCTTAGTTGGAGTTCTATTACAGTGATGAAACGCCATAAACTAAAAAAAGCATCTTAGGGAAGAAAGGGTTTATTTGGCTTGCATATCCTGAGTCACAGTCCACTGAGAAAAGCCAGATCAGAAACTCAAACTGGGCAGAAACCTGGAGGCAGGAGCTGATGTAGAGGCCACAGAGAAGTGCTGTTTCCTGTCTACTGGCTCACTCCTCATGACTTTCTCAGCCCAATTTTTATAGAACCTAGGACCACCAGCCCATGGGCAGCAGCATCCATGATGAATTGGGACATGTCCTTCATCAATCCCTAATTCTGAAGATACCCTACAGCTGGATTTAATGGCAGCATTTTCTCAGATGAGGTTTCTTAGTCTTAGATGACTCTAACTATGCCATATTGACATTAAAAATAGTAGGTACCACAAATGGTCTTTTTGAAAATATTTTTTATTCAAAATTTTTCATGTAATGTATTTTGATCTCTTTCCCCTGCCCCCAATTCCTACAGAACCTCCTCACTATCAATTCTCCTCTCTCCTCCCTACAAAATTTTGTGTGTGCTTGTTTGGTAGATATATATAACCCGCACACCTATGAACACCTAATTTTTGACATAGAAGCTAAAATTATACAATGGAAAAAGAAAGCATCTTCAACAAATGGTGCTGGCATAACTAGATGTCAACATGTAGAAGAATGAAAATAGATCCATGCATGAAATTCAAGTCCAAATGGATTAAAGACCTTAATATAAATCTGAATCTGGTAGAAGAGAAAGTGGGAAGTACTCTTCAATGCATGGTCACAGGAGACCACTTCCTAAATATAACCCCAGTAGCACAGACACTAAGAGCAACAATAAATAAATGGGGCATCCTGAAACTGAGACGCTTTTGCAAAGCAAAGGACACATTCAATAAGACAAAAAGCCAGTCTACTGAATGGGAAAAGATCTTCACCAACCCCACATCAGACAAAGGACTGATCTCCAAAGTATATAAAGAACTCAAGAAATTAGACAGTAAAATTCTAAATAACCCAATTTTAAAAAATGGTGTACTGAACTAAACAGAGATTTCTCAACAGAAGAATTTCAAATGGCCAAAAAATACCTAAGGAAATGTTCAACTTCCTTAGCTATCTTGGAAATGCAAATCAAAACAACTCTGAGATACCATCTTATACCTGTCAGAATGGCTAAGATCAAAAACACTAATGATAGCTTATGTTGGAGAGTATGTGGAGTAAGGGGAACACTCATCCATTGCTGGTGGGAATGTAAACTTATACAACCACTTTGGAAATCAGTATGGGGGTTTCTCAGAAAATTGGGAATCAACCTACCTCAAGATTCACCAATACTACTCTTGGGAATATATCCAAAAGATGCTCAATCATACTACAAAAGCATTTGTTCAACTATGTTCATGGCAGAATTATTTGTAATAGCCAGAACATGGAACCAACCTAGATGCCCCTCAACTGAAGAATAGATAAAGAAAGTGTGGCACATTTATATATTAGAGTACTACTCAGTGGTAAAAAAACAATGACATCTTGAATGTTGCGTGCAAATGGATAGAATTAGAAAACACTATCCTGAGTGAAGTAACCCAGATCCAAAAAAAAAATAATAAACATGGTATGTACTCACTCATAAGTGAATACTAGCTATAAACAAAGAACATTGAGCCTATAGTTCATTATCCTAGAGAAGCTAAGTAATAAGATGAACCTAAAGAAAAACATATATACACCCACCTGGAAATTGGAAACAGACAATATCACCTGACAGAATTGGAAGCATGGGGTGGGGTGTTGAAGGAAGGGGAGAAGGGGAAGAGAAGGGGAAAAGGGTAGGGTTGAGGAGAACTTGAGGGATTGGGATAGTTGAGATGGAGGAAGGACAGATATGAGAGCAAGGAAAGAGATATCTTGATTGAAGGAGCCATTATTGGGTTAGCAAGAAACGTGGCTCTAGAAAATTCCCAGGAATCCACAGGATGACCCCAGCTAAGACCCTAAACAATAAAGGAGAGGGTGCCTGAACTGGCCTTGCCCTGTAGTCAGAGTGATGATTATCTTAAATATCACCATAGACTCTTCGTCCAACAACAGATGGAACAAAGGCAGAGTCCCACATCGGAGCACTGGACTGAGCTCCCAAGGTCCAGTTGAAGAGTAGAAGGAATGAGAATATGAGCAAAGAGGTCAAAACCACGAAGGGTTCATCCACTGAAACAGTTTACCTGAGCTAAGGGGAGCTCACCAACTCCAGCTACTGGGAAGGAACAAGCATAGGACCAAACTAGTCCGTCTGAATATGGTTGACAGTTGTATGGCTGGGACAGACTGAGGAGCCACTGGCAGTAGCACTGGAATTTATCTCTACTGCATGTACTGGCTTTTTGGGATCCTATTCTCTTTGGATGTATACCTTGTTCAGCCTAGATGTAGTAGGAAGGGCCTTGGACCTTCCACAAAGCAATGTGCCTTTATCCTCTCACAGGACTAGATGGGGGTGGGGTGGGAGGGTGTGTGGGGGAAATGGGAGGAGGGAAGGAAGTGGGAATTTGGATTGGTATTTTAAAAATCTAATAAAAATAAATAGATAGATAGATAGATAGATAGATAGATAGATAGATAGATAGATAAAAGTTTTCTGATTCTCTAGCAGTTTCACATGAGCAATTTTTGGGATACCTCTATAAATTTCAACAGCATGGTTTATTTTCTGAAACCCTGTGATTTCTCACATGAAAAAGAGTGACAATGGAAAACTTCTCATACCAGGTCTGATGCAGAAAGGAATAAATAACTACCCCTCGTGGAATCCAAGAGTATGATGCAAATACCTAGGCATTCCATGTACATGATGTCTTTTAAGAGCCATATCGTATTCTGAGGGCATTATTAGACACACAAAGATAAACAAAAACACTGCATTGTTTTTGCCAAGACAGTGAGAAAAGACCTCAGTGCAAATAAAAATAGAGAAGTACATGAATTATATACACTAATTATGTCAATTATAAAATAGCCATTGAAAGTTAGTGTCTATGGGATGTCAAGATTTCTCAATGGATAGATAAACACTCCATGTGCAAACCTGACAACCCAAGTGCAATCCTCAGAACCACAGGTCTTATTGAGGGTTTCTATCACTGTGAAGGGACACCATGACCATGACAACTCTTACAAAGGAAAACATTTCATGGGGTGGCTTACAGTTTCAGAGGTTTAGTTCATTATCATCATAGTCAGGACATGCCAGTGGACAAGAAGGCATGGTGTTAGGGAAGGAGAGTAGGAGTTACATATTGATCTTGCAGGAAGCAGGAAGTGGTCTTTATCCCTGGGCATGGCTTGAGCATTTATGAGACCTCAAAGCCCAACTCCACAATGACATAGTTCCTCCAATAAGGCTGCACCTCCTAACAGTGTCATTCCTTTGAGGGGCCATCTTCTTTCAAACCAACACACCCCATAACGATGGAAGGAGAGAACTAACTCCAAAATGTTGTCTTCTGACATTCACAGGTACATTATTATATCACAGGCATTCACACACAAAACATTATTAAATTTAGGGTAATATCCTCAAAACATGTGAGTTATATTCTGAACTACATGACTCATTTCTTTCTTTCCCCACAATGCTCAAGCCTCCATTCTTTCCAGCTTGGTCCTAGAGCTTCACTAAGAAGTTAGAGCTAATGGGCCAGGCAGTGCTTAAATGAATACAGTTTCTGTGTGATTATTTTGGGTGTAAGCAAGCTGGCCAGCCGGGACCAAAAGCAGGCCCTCTCTCCCTGCAACAGATTGGCGCTCAAATGTGATAAATTAACTCCACCTAAAACCTGAGAGGGCTTAAAAAAGAATTCTAGACACAAATATAAAGTTTAGCACAGCTGGCGGCATGCCATAACTCCATTAAGAGAGAATTTCATGACTAAGCAGCCATACCAAAAAAAAAAAAAAAAGCTGTGAGGTTTTAAAATGTGGCTTCCTGGGCTGTGCCTCCAGTACAAATGCAAGCTATTAATGAGCCCGGCATTTGTGAGCCCGGGTGTTTCTGTGCCCACTTGGGCTCTAGAGCATGCCCGCAGCTTGGCTCTTCCTGCCTGGGCAAACGGTGGGATCAGTCTACTAGGCTTGGGCAGGCGGCAGAGCATGGCGGATTCCTGCCGCCATACACAGAGATATTTCCAGGCTGCTCAGTGCTCTATGTGGCAGATTTGGCTGTAACTCAGATAAAAAGAGTTTATGTGCTGCATGCTCATTCTCAGAGTTAAAGTGCGGATCCTACCTGGCAGCCCCAGAGCTAGAAGAAATGGTCCACCATTTTAAAATTGGAGAGAGGTAGAGCCAACATCCAGAGTAGCTGCAACCAAGCTGCTTACCATTTTAAAAGCTCTTCAAGACAGTAGAGAATTAAAGATAATGCAATAGGACAGATTCAGACATAAAAGACCTCTAAATGGGTAACAATGTTGGATAAATGTACGTAGGCTTGGGGGAGAAAAGATAAAGAATATACAGAGTCATAAAATAAAGTTAATGCTTTTATAAAAAAAGGGTAAAGCCTTTAAAGAGACAGAGTACAGATAGTTATAGATTAAAGGAAGTAAAAAAAAAATAAACCATGTAAAAATGGAAAATTCACAAAGAGTCTGAATTCTGTATATTATTGTGTTTTCTTTAAATTTTTTGACTGTAAAGGAACTAAGTACAGAGACACATTTCATTGTGTGGCCTACTAAGCTAAACCAGCATGTATATTATAAAGGTATATTGACTTCAAAATTTGGGTCTAAGGATATGGTGCTTTGGAAAAGAAGTTCTTCTTTTGTTTTCACAGAAGATGAGACCCTGTGGATTGCTTCTAGACTAATATGGTATGATAGAACATGCCCTCCTGAAAGGTTGCTGTGAACACCCTCAAAAAATTACTTCACTGAACTGCTGACTGAGATGAGCCTAACACACAGGATATACCATGAAGGACCTGATTAACAGCGCCCCATACAGCAGGAAAAAGTTTGGAGAAAAATAACTATGTCCATATCCCCAAATATTGTTTATAAATGTTCTTTTACATTTAAAGGGGGATATGATATAGAGATGAATAATTTTCATTGGTATAAATTTGCTTTATTGATATAAATTTAAGGTCAGTCTTGTTATATGTATATTTCTTCTCTTGTTTAAGGTATTGTGATTGTGTACTTCATTTAAAAATGTAATGCATAATTAGAAAATATAGGTTGTTAATGGACAATCATTGATAATAGTCAAGCTTGTAGTCATGTTAGTTAGATTTTCTAGATATATAGAGATATATTTCAGTTAAATAGGCATTCTTCATTTCTTTCAAAGACTACAGAATATGGCATTTAATGTTTTAATAACTTAGGGCTTTTCATGACAATGAGACACGTCTGCTCCTGGCAGCACCAATCTACTTCAAGAGGAAGATGGACATTGAAGAGGCTCCTTATGGAGTTGGTTAGCCATTTGGGCAAGAAACTGCTCCTGCCTGGACTGATGCATAAACTAGACATAAAGAACCCACAGAGTGAGGACTGCTGAATTTGCCTAAAGGTGAGATGGTCCTTCAGGATTCCTGCTTCATGAAAGAGTCTGCAAGACATTCTGCAGGACACAGAAGAAAGTGACTGAACTGTCTTTAAAACTTCCTGACTCATGGAAAAGTCTGCTGGATACTATGGGCCTGTAGGCTGAAGATGGATGCCCCAAAGATACAGAAAAACTTTGGGTAAATGTCCAGGCAATGAGATGTCTCTGTCATTTCTAGAGTTTTGAAAGTTGCTTACAATGCACTTTCTGTTTATTTAGGTAATATTATATCCTTCTGGAGTCTTTGATGGAGTTGAAGAATAGATAGATAGTGATAGTTTTCCTAGTTATGATAAAAGATAAAGTAGATATAAATATTGTGAATGTAATTCTTGCTCAATACCTGTTTTGTTATATGTAATTTTACTATGTTAAAGTTAAAGCCTTTCTTTTTTGTTTAAACAGAAAGTGGGAAATGGTGTAGGAGGTTCTTCTGTTTATGTTTTGCTTTCATTGTTTGATAAAGCAACTGCCTTGGCCTTTTGATAGGGCAGAACTTAGGTAGGTGGAGTAGACAAAACTGAATGCTGGGAAAGGGGCAGAGTGGCAGACGCCATGGTTCTCCTACCTAAGACAGACACTGGTTAGAATTTTGCCAGTAAGCCACAGTCACGTGGCGATGCACATTAATGGAGATGGATTAAAACTACTATGTAAGAGTTAGCCAATAAGAAGTTAGAGTTAATGGGCCAGGCAGTGTTTAAATGAATACAGTTTCTGTGTGATTATTACGGGTGTAAGCAAGCCGGGTGCCCGGGACCAAAAGCAGGCCCTCTCTCCCTGCAATACTTCACAATGCTTTTACTCCTTTCATCTTTCTTTCTTTGGCAAATTTCATGTTTGAACTGGATTATCTGAAGGAATGTTTAACCTACTCAAGAAAAAGAAGTTACAATAACTTCATAAATTCCTTTACAAACAATTGTTATAATCTCTGTAAAGGTTAGTAGCTTTTCTGCGACTGAGTCTTCAGGATCTCTACCTAAAAACACTATTCTTGTTTTTTGTTTGTTTGTTTGTTTTTGTTTTTATTATGACTGGGTTTTAATGACTGAGCCCAAATCTTTCTAGCCCCTGAAATTTTTATTCTTTATATTAATTTTTTCATTATATGCTTTATCAGCAAAACAATACTTCTTAGAACAAAGCCCATAATTCATACTTCTCAATAAGTCTCATCTGCCTTTTCCTAGCTGGGACACATTATAAACTTTTACTTCAGAGGTTCTTACTGTGAGACTGGTGAAGCTGGAGGTTTCGTATTCTCCCTTATTCTCTCCAGTTTCAACCAATATCTGAATCAGGAACTTGACAGGCCTTTCAAATTAAACACCTACACCCCTGCCCAAAACACTGTGGAACTACCACCTTCTACTAGTACCACTCTGGAGACAGAGCCTTTAACTCTCGGGTCTTTGTAGAACAAGCAAGATCCAGATATTGTGCTACCCATGATGCAGGCATTTTAATTTCATCTTCACTTCATAATGAGAAAACACAAGTGTGTAGGGTTGTCACCACCTGCACAAGTATTTAAGCCACTCTCTAACTCACTACAAGCCTCTTATCTGTCATGATCTTCCTGTTAACTTGTATCTCTAAACTACAGAGACCAAGATTATTCCCAATGTTAAGAGGGTTTGATCTTCTAAACATTCTAACTGTTTTGACATTTCAGATCTTAGTGAAATGAACCCAACTTCACCACTGGAATTTCCATGTAGATTTCTTAAAGAATGCTCCTAGGGAAACGTCTCCATCTTTAAGTAGGTGGAACCTGATAAATGATGACAGTCAAATGGAGCGCCTGACAGGGCTGAAAACTCTCAAGTGATGCTGCTTGACTTGTGGTTTGATCTGAAGCCAGACATTCTACCTTTGACCTCACTGGTCAATGCTCTGCCTATTTCTGGTTTAATAAATAGTCATTTTCTCTGTTTTCTCAAAATATAAAGAGGACATTTTGAGGACAATGCATTCTGAGGACTCTTCATGATTCTTAGAAGATTTTAACTAGATAAAATTAGAAGAGACTTGACTGCCTCCACCCCCTCCCTCTCTCTCCCTCTGTCTCTCTGGCACACATACACACACACACACACACACACACACACACACACACACACTCATATGAGTAGAAACAGAAGATGATATCAAAACAGAGGCAGCTTCCCTGACACAGGCTTGGTTGTATGGATACTGGAAGATGAGAAGTATGGAAACAAACACTGAATGGGGTGGCAGGAAGAATCCCACTGAACCCCATATCCAGTGTTAATTGTCTAGGGAAGAGGCTGGGAAATGCTTTCTGTATACAATATGATAGTTTGTTTTGACGAACATCTAAAGTCCCCATCCCTGGTGGTATGAAGGCAGCCAAAGACAGTAAGTGGGCACTGTTCTGGTCTCATAAAATATCACAGACATGACTCAGGGGTGAATCAGATTTTCTTTCAAGTTGTGGTTTCCAAAGCTCTGATTTTGAATTTTTGATGATTGAAAATGAGATGTTTTGATAGTCTTCTAAGCTGTTAGAGTTGAATAACAACTACAACAAAAAACTTTATTGAAATGTGAACAAAGTCATCTTTGATTCTTTAAATACCAAATCTTCCATCTACTTTTAGATTTCTCCAGATATTTTGTTTGTTTGGTTGTTTGGTTGGTTGGTTTTGTTGTTGTTGTTGTTGTTGTTGTTGTTTGAGACAGGGTTTCTCTGTGTAGCTTTGGTGCCTGTCCTGGAACTAGCTCTTATAAACTAGGCTGGCCTCAAACTCAGAGATTAACCTGCTCTGCCTCCAGAGTGCTGGGATTAAAGGTGTGTGCCACCACCACCCAACCTTCTCCAGATGTTTTATAGGACTGTGAGTTAATTTTAGAACCAGCCCCCCCACAATGGACAAGCAGGTATCAAAACTAGGTGGCTCCTTCTTCTGCCTTTGTCAGCAGCTCCTCAGAGCCATTATCTGATTCTACTCTTAACTGTCTGTAGTCTCTGAAAGGAATTTTCAGAGCTCATTAAAGCACTTCCTGTGACACACTGACATGCCGAAGAGAAGATGCAATAAATGTGGACCCAGCCTTCAATTCATCACGGTGATGTCAGAAAGAAATAGTGAAATAACCACTGTCTACAAGGAAAGAAAGAGCCACTGGACCTTAAGTGGAAGGCAGAGTTAGTCAGTGCTACTGGTCACAGTTTGATTTTTGAAGGCTTTCCCTGAGCTTTAGCCTCCTTGACCTTTCAACTATCCTCCAAGGCAGTCATGGCATGACTCTCTCATTTCAGAGGTAGGAAAATTGAGGTTCCTGAGCCCAGGGAAGTTTTCTCAAGGTTGTGGAGTCAATGGAATAAGTTAAGCATTTGGACTTATTTCTGCATGATTCCAAATGTTCCTCCTTTTACCTTTTGCTCTACAACCCATCAACCCATTTCTTCTGTCACTACAAGAGTCAGTAATCTAGTTGGACCTGAAACTGAGGTTCTCTACCATCTCCTGGCACCATGAAGAAGGGACAGCCAGCTAGACAGCTATAGGCAGTGTAAGTTAATAGTGAGCAGTGACAAACCACAGAAAATTATGGAGTGAGATCCAGAGACAGATGACTTCATCAAAGTGAGACTCTGGTCAAGAGGGACAAATTCCATAGAAGAAAATAATAGACTACATCAGTGTGTGTGTGTGTGTGTGTGTGTGTGTGTGTGTGTGTGTGTGTGTGTGTGTGTGTCTATGTCTGTGTATGTGTCGTGGGGAGGGGGGTGAGGAGGGTTTGTTTTGGCCACAGATGGCCGTAACAACTAAAGATGGTTGAAGAAATTGTATGAGTTGAAAGGGTAGTGGTAGTCCTTGGAATCACAGTGTTTCAGTTTGTTAAATTTCATTTCTGTTGTTGTGATAAAATACTCTGACACAAAGGCAACTTAAAGGATAATGGAACTTACTTCAGTTTACAATTGCAGGTTATAATTCCACATTGTGGGGAAGTCACAATGACAGAAACTTGTCACATCCACAGTCAAAAGCAGCTGTGGAGGCACACGTGCTCCTGGCTTGCTGTGTGCAGCTGGATTAGTCCACTACTATACAGTTCAGGAACCCCTGTCTAAGAAATGATTCTACCCACACTGGGCTGGGTCTTTTCACATCAATTAAGACAGTCACAACAGCCATTTCCACAGGCCAGCCTGAGATAGACAGTCCCTCATGAGCATCTCTTTCCAGGGGATTCCAGGTTGTGACAAATTAATAATTAAGGGTAGCCATCACCGTTAGAATCCGAATTTTCCCAGCTACTATGTGCTTTCATCAGGGTTCTCTAGAGAACAGAATCAACAGTGTGTGGGTTATGGGTGTGCATGTGCATGTGTGTGTGCATGCGTATGTGTGTGTGTGCCCTTGTGCATATGGTATGAAGGAGAAAGGGCAGAGACTGAAAGTAAAGAGAGGGAAAGAGATTAAGGTATTCTTGTGATTGTGGGAAATTCTGAGTCTGAATTTGATAGAGCAAGTAAATGAGAAGGCTATTTTAGATTTGCTGCTCAAATCTAAAGGCAGTCTGAACACAGGTTGCTTTTTTCCTCTTGGGACCTTTAGTTTTTTCCCTTTCAGATGTCCAGATTACTGGATGAGACCTACTCACATTAGAAAAGCGATCTTCATTTAGTCTTCTGATTTAAATGTGTATGTCATCTAGACGACAATTATCTCCACTACAATATCCAGACTGGTATTTGCGGTCATTTCTGGGTGCCCTGTGCCAGCTAGCCATGAAATTTAGGAGCACTCTATATAAATGTTCACAAATAACAACAGCAGACATGGTTCACAAAGGAGGCCAGCAGTAGTGGCTTCAGTTTCCACGAGGTTTGCCTGAGCTGAGTCTGGCTCTTGGAGAGCACTGGACAGAATACAAGCCTTTTTCTGAACTATCAAATTATCTTTATTCTTCCATATCACTGAGCTCCCAGACTTACCAATTAATTCAGTATTTTATTTGTAGAACAAAACTATTAGGATATGGTCCCTACTTCAGAGAACACACAATCTACTCAGGAGAAATATCAACCACCACATGAAACAAGTATACTTTGGACACAAGAAATGTTTAGGGGAAGCTGTTAGTTGGAATTGTAGAATCAGGGAAGACTTCCTGGATAGGCAACGAGGAATCTGGGGTTTCAGGGTGTTTCTGATATTGTAGAAAAGAATGAGTAGAAAAGAGTAATAAAGACAGGGCAAAAAAAAAATGGAGAAGGCACCGCTTTGTCCAAAAATGGCCTTGGTCTCTAAGCTGAAAGGTGCGTGACACAGGACAGTAAAGCTAGAAACACATAGGAAAGGACCTTGAAAAGCCACTGTGAAATCATGAAGAAAGAGCTTAGGTTGAGTTCTCAGGACAGCAATGGCCAAGGAGCACACAGCTCGGCTGACAGCCTGTTTAGAATTCTACATTGCACTAGCATCAGTCCGTTTCTATAACTGCCTGCATCTTAATGAGCATCATTTGTAAAGCATTTAAATGAAGCCGTTCCTATGCTCAGGAATTCATGGAAAGGTGACTATGAGCACATTCACACCATGGTCTCCCAAAGGACTTTGAACAAAATCTTCTTCAAGGAGCAGATCATGCTCAGCTGTAACTGTCTCTGTTTACATGTTCACATTCCCCAACAGGAAACACACTTCTCCAGAGTGTCTGAGTCAGGTGGTTTTAATTCTGGGAGGACAAACTCCAGAAGCCCATTCAGCTAAGTTAGAGAGACATTTACCTTCAGGCTGTCGCTGCAGCATTGACTCTAGCGGGAGAAAGCCCAGCAGTTCTCATCAGAACTGTTAGGCCCTCGTGCTTTCCCCCAGGGCCCCTGCCTATCATGTCTGCCAAGTTCTTGACTATGTTCCTCCTGCCCTACAAGTAGAAAAACAGACTACCTCAACTTGGAAAATGTGTCACTAGAGGAGAAGAAATTTTGGAAGATCACAAGAGAATGTTTTTCCATCTGAAATATTCCATTTGTAAGTGATTTAAAAGAGCTTGAGATTGAAAGATTTGTGTGAGTGTGTGTGTGCGCGCGCGTGCGTGTGTGTGTGTGTGTGTGTGTGTGTTTCCTACACACAGAAAAGTCCACAAAAAATCAGGTTGGCTGGGGGTATGACTCGGTGGTAGAACACGTTTATAGTATGTTCCAGGCACTTAGGTTGATGCCAAGCAATGAAGGGAGGGTGAGGCAGACAGACAGAGGAGGGGGAGAGGAAGAATGCAGGATTGAAAGACAGAGGAGGGAAAGAGATTACAAGATTCAGTGTTGTTTTATTTTAACAAAAATCTTGAGCCAGATGTGGTGATGCATGTCTTTAATTTCAGCACTCAGGAGGCAAAGGTAGGCAAATATCTATAATTTAGTGGATATCCTGGTCTACATAGAACTCCAGGACAGCCAGGGCTACATAGAAGGACCCTATTGAAGAATAAGAGGAAGAAGAAAAAAAGGAAGGAGGAGGGAGGAGGAAAGAGGGAGGGGGAGGAAATCTTTAGCAAAAAGACAATTTATACAAAAAATTATACTCTGAAGGGAGACTGAAGAATTGAACATAAAACTTCAAAAATGACTTAAGACTCTATTTTATTTATATATCAATATTTATGAGAAAGAAGAAACTGTAAAACATGAAATATAAGAAGAGGATTATGATCACAATCAAAACTACCTATGAGAGTTCTTTCTCAAGCAGAGTACTTTAAACAAAACAATACTGTAGCAGATTGTGTTTTCCTGAGTGGTAAACTTATAACTGATAATGCCTTTTGCTTCTTAATGATTACAGTTTACAAGGGTCTTTGGGCTGTCAGATCTTTTAGCTACAACTCTCCTTGATGTTGAAGTACAAGCTGAACTCTGTCTCAATGCATCAACATCCCTGTTTTCTTTTGCAATCCCAGGAGAGAAACCAAATGACCCCGATTTCAGTCAGATTTCTATTCCAATTGAATCAGCTAGATGGAAATGCTCCAGAGGGTAGATGAGGCCTTTAGTCTAGGGTAAGGAATGTGATGTTTGGTTATTCATTTCCATAAAGCAACTCATCATAGATCTCAGTTAGAGCTGGTTGAATAAATGCTACTGCAATAAGCAAAGGCAATCAATGAGGGACAAATTAGCACTAAAACACAAGAGAATGAAAATATCTTGTAAACAGGAGAAAGTCAAGTAGCAGAATAAAAAAGGCTGCCCTTAACATAAAGTACACAACTTTCCCAACTAGAAACATGAGTTTCAGAGATTTGAGTCTACTACACTACAGTCACAGAAAACATCCAACATTTGGGGAAGTTTGCTTACCATTTCCTGGTATATATACTTGGTCCACAGTTATACAAGATATCAGCAGATCAAGAAATGATAATGCATCCAAATCACCTACAGAGCTGGTTAAAACAGTTATAGAAAGCCACTCCTTCCAGTCATGAATTAATCTCTGTAGATTTATTAAAGGAATTGGATATTTTAAAAATTCCCTGTAGCTATTTTTAGTGTGGTGGCTTGGCTAACATCCAATGAAGAGAACTGTAAATGTGAATACAACTCACATTTTCATGGCTGGACATCTCTGTGGCTTTCAGACCCAATTTCCTGTGATTGCATGCTGAAAGTGGGTCTTCTGAATGGGCAGCTCCTTTGTTATCACACTAGGCCCTGTGGTTTTGGAAAGTAGTCAGATGGTGGTGGTGCACACCTTTAATCCCAGCACTTGGGAAGCAGAGGCAGGCAGATCACTGTGAGTTCGAGGCCAGCCTGATGTACAGAACAAGTTACAGGACTGGCTCCATAGCTGCTGGGAAACCGTGTCTTGAGAAAAAAGAAAAGCAAATAAAAGTGTTTTGTTTTTAGTTTGTTGACAATCATCCATTTATCCAATGATGTTTAATAGTTTCAAGTCCCATTCCCCCTTTTTATCTACTTCCTCTCCCTGCAACTCTTCTTACCAACCAGTCCCCATCCTACCTTCCTGTCTTCATTTTGGGTGTTGCCCAGAGTTTAATTGATATAGCCTGCCCTAGTGTGAAGAGCAAGATATTTACTAGAGCAAGAGCAACATAACAGTGACTACACTGCTGAATAAAATAACATCCCAATAGTCTTTAAAACGTGGAAATATTGCTGAAAACCAGAAGAAAATGAAAAATGTGAATCTGGGTCAGAAGCAGCATCCCATATCATAGGAAGGATGAATACTAAAGCCAGGCTCTTCTATTTTTATCATCAGGTAAATTATTAATGTCTTTGAAAATTATCTTCACATTTTGCTGTGACATAATGCTCTTGTACCTTGTAAAGATTTGTCACTTGTATTGCCTTAATAAAATGCTGATTGGCCAGTAGCCAGACAGGAAATATAGGCAGGGCAACCAGACTAGAAGGATTCTGGGAAGTGGAAAGGTCCAGTCTGCAGTCACCAGCCAGATGCAGAGGAAGCAAAATAAGAATGCCTCACTGAATAAAGTACCAAGCCATGTGGATAAACATAGATAAGAATTATGGGTTGAAGAAGATAGCAGGAAATGGAAAGATCTCCCATGCTTTTGGATAGGTGGGATAAACATAATAAAAATGGCAATCCTACCAAAAGCAATCTATGGATTCAATGCAATCCCCATCAAAATCCCAACAATTCTTCATAAAACTTGAAAGAAAAATTATAAACTTCATATGAAAAACAAAAATCCCAGGATAGCCAAAATAGTCCTGCACAATAAAGGAATGTCTGCAGGCATCATCATCCCTGACATCAAGCTCTATTATAAAGCTACAGTACTGAAAACAGCTTGGTGTTGCCATAAAAACAGACAGGTGAACCAATGGAATTGAATCGAAAAATGAACACTTGATTTCGGACAAAGAAGCTAAAATTATACAATTGAAAAAAAAGAAAGCATCTTCAACAAATGGTGCTGACACAACTGGATCTCAACATATAGAAGAATATAAATAGATCCATGCACAAAACTCAAGTCTAAATGGATTAAAGACCTCAATATAAATCTGACAACACTGAACCTGATAGAGGAGAAACTGGAAAGTAGCCTTCAATGCATAGGCACCGGAGACCACTTCCTAAATATAACACCAGTATCGCAGACGCTAAGAGCAAAAATAAATAAATGCAACCTCCTGAAGCTGAGAAGTTTCTGTAAAGCAAAAGACACTATCAATAAGACAAAAAGGCAGCCTACCAACTGGGAAAAGATATTCACCAACCCATCAGACAGAGGACTGATCTCCAAAATATAAAAAGGACTCAAGAAATTAGACTTCAAAAATAATCCAATTTAAAATGGTATATAGAACTAAACAGAAGAATTTCAAATGGCCGAAAGACATTAAGTAAATGTTCAACGTCCTTAGCCACCAGGGAAATGCAAATCAAAACAACTCTGAGATACCATCTTACACCAGTCAGAACAGCTAAGATCAAAAACAGCAATAAGGGAAACACTCCACTGCTGGTGAGAATGCAAACTTGTACAACCACTCTGGAAATCAGTATGGTGGTATGGCTATGTCTCAGATAATTGGGAATCAACCTACCTCAGGATCCACCAATACCACTCTTGGGCATATACCCCAAAGATGTTCAAGCACACTACAAGGACATTTGTTCAACTATGTTCATAACATCTAATCCAATAGTTAGAACCTTGAAACAACCTCAACTGAAGAATGGATAAAGAAAATGTGGTCCATTTACACAATGGAGTACTACTCAGTAGTTTAAAAAAAAAACACACAATGACATCTTGAAATTTATATGCAAATGGACGGATGGAACTAGTAAAAACCATACTGAGTGAGGTAACACAGACCCAGAAAGATGAACATGCTGTGTACTCACTCTTAAGTGGATACTATCTGTAAAGCAAAGGATAATGAGTCTATAGTCCACAACCCCAGAGAAATTAAGTAACAAGGTGAACCCTAAAAAGAAAAACATATATAGATTCACCTAGAAAGTGGAAATAGAAAAGATTACCTGACAAAACTGAGAGCATGGGGATCTATGAAAGCTAGCCAGTAGGGGTAAAGTTTCCTGGCCAGTACTAGCTTGATTTCATTCTGGCTCAAGTTGGTGGTATCTTAGAAGTAGGAACTTAGCATCAATTTTTGGAAGTAGACAGGGTGATCTACAATTAACGATAGCTTGTAATGGGGTGTAGGATGCCTCACCAGTCAACAACTCCAAAAGAACTAATGCATTCCTGTTTGTAAATGCTTGTTTCACAGAGTTGATCATCATGTGCAGAGTAGGGCCTGATCTACCTTTCCTTCTTACATCTCAAGTCTATAAAGGTAGCAACTGTATCTGGTGTTTATTGTTTTATTAACACTCAGCCTTTGTTCAATAAATAATTACTAAGTTTTCCATGTGTGCTGTGCTCTGACAGAACTCTTCCCATAGACACAGGTACTTAACCCAGTGCTTGGAAGAGTCAATGTTCATAAAATGTTGTTCGATGGCAATGCAACTAAGGTAAGTGGCTTGCTTATAAAGGGCATGTGTAGTCATAAAGGATGCACCTCGGGGAATAATGGAGGCAGCCTCTCCAGTCGGAAAGAGATAGCTAAATCTTTACAGTTGAGTTGAATGACCATCCTGATCTGGCTCTTCCTGGGGAATGTGACTCCTGGGGCATGACAGATGAGTGCTCTCTTTCCTATTCAGTGGGAGGGATCATTGCTTACTTACAGTCTTCATTTATCATTTTTCATCCTGTGAAATGCTTCCCAGATAAGACTAGCAACACATGTGGGGACAAACAGGGACATTCATTAACTTTTCCACAGTGAAATGCAACAGCAGTTCACACCCCTCCATGTCACCTACGTGAGCAGCTGGGGGATACAGCAGCTGCCAATCCAATGTTATTTGGCAGCTGGCAGATGAGACAGAAAAGTCCACCTACAACCTTGCGTACATTATCATAGTCTTTCCCCATAAGATATCACAATGTAAATAGAATTATTATCCTTCTTGACAGGGGCAGAAATTGCGACCTAACATCACTCAGAGAGAGCTGTGGAGTTTGGTCCCAGTGAGACTTCAGAGCAGACAGTCCACATTTCCTGGTAACATCACTGACATTCATCTGTAGAAAGAAAACTGGTACACTAGAGTAATTGTCAGCAAAATATTTCTACACGGGCCAAAATACTGAACATTGTAGACATCTGCCCAGTCTAGCTGCTCAGTTTTACTATAGTTGAGTGAAAGCAGCCACATAGGTAACAGATCAAACGACTGAGTGTGGTCATGTGTCAAACAAAAATAAATGACAGAGGGTCAGTGGGGTTATTCAATACCAAGGTTGGCATTTAAACTTGACATTTCTGTAACAACATGGTTGTGTGTTTATAATGCACAAGCAAACATATACATGCAAATAACATATGGACTGAGCAGGCTGTATTTGTGTATTAAAGAATACACACACGGTTAGTGTGTGTGTGTGTGTATGTGTGCAAATGGAGGTTAGTGGTTGATGTCAGGTGTCTTCCTATAATGCCCTCCACCTTATTGTTGAAGCAGAGTCTCTCACTGGACTTGAAATTGAAGGATTCTGCTAGACTGGCTCTCCAAGAAGATTCAGGAATTTTCCTGTCTCTGATCTCCACAGCCCCTGACTTGTATATCAACCCTGGGGAATCTGAACTCAGATCCTCACACTGACACCACAGGCACTTCACTACCAGAGCTATTTTCCTGCCTCCAAGCTTCTCTTTATACAAGATGATTATCTACAGCATTCATTACAGTACCTGAAACCTGACTGAGACATCTAAGCAGGACATGAAATGTCTCTAAACCCATACCATATGCACCTAACTTAGCACCCTCTTCCCTCACTGTATCCTCTGCCTCATGTGGAGGAAAGTTGGTAATGTTAGAAACAGAAAACAATGTAGGAAGAACAACTGGAGAGTTAAAACACAGTCTGCTGTGAGAGTAATCACATTTAGAAGATGCATGCACATTTACCATTTTTGTTTAATGACCATGTGACACAATAACTACTTGAATATTGATCCAGAGATGAAAACTTGTAAGTTGTCTTTGATTACAATAAGCTGTGTTCATGCTGTCAGCTGTCACAGTCTGTTGCACATGAATTATGAGTGTGTCTGCACATAATTAAGTACTGTGACACAAAGCATCAGTCCTCATTCTTAGATTTCTAGTACGTTCTCAGAGAATCCATATCATATCCACATTAATAAAGGAGCAAATCTTCTCAGTATGGAACAGAACATTGTGGTGTTAGTGGAACACTCAGCTTGGAGTTAAACAATTAATTGCAAGCCATTCATCAATGCGTCAGGCACCAGTAGTAAACCGATTGCATAAATTATCTCCTATTAACCTCAGAAACTTCAAGATGGAAGTACTATCATTATATCCATATAGCAATGAAGAAACTGAGGCTGATCTCCACAGTAAGGTTTCTTTTGCTCCTGCAACCATGACTGTGTGATGCTTTGCTGTTACCTCTCCACAAGAAAAATCATCATGCCTTCAGAAACTGACAGCTTTTAAAAATTTTCATGCCTCCTTGTCACAAGATCAGGGCTCTACATAAACCAGACAGGGACCCCTCTGGGAGCAACGTGCCACAACTCATCATATCATGACAAAGCTGTGAGATCAGAGGGGATCAATAGCACATCAACCATTTGGGGCTCCCTTTCACAGCCATAGAAACAAAAAAGGAAGCAGTTAGAAGCAAACAACTGGATGCATGGGTAGCAACAATGAGAGCATAAAAGCTCCATGATGATTAAAAAAACCTGACACTGAAATATTGACATCAAATGATTTGCATAATTTAAAAGAATATCTGCTACATATTTAAGGCCTGATCTCTTCATATACTTCTAGTCAAGATGGATGTATTTTGTGTATTTATTAATATACAAATATTTAAATTTGTCATCATAAATATAATTACATAATCACACCACACCAATGTATATTTTAAAACATGCTCGATGCACACAGCAAAGAAGTGTGAATTAAATAATTAGGATAAGTAGTAAAGGGAAGGGGAAAAAAGGTAAGAAAGGAGGTCAAGACAATGCACAATCCTGCATGAAATAGCAAGGACTATGAACCATAAGCAGGGAAACAGCATTATTCAATCCTCTTAAAGTGAAGAAAGACCAAGAAAAAAAAAAACATGATAAAATTAAATAAACAAAGAACAAACATCCTCCATCCAAAGGATGACTAAGCAAAGAAAACGAAGATAGAATCCTGTAGGAGGGTAGAGAGCATCTCATCTGAATCAGCCACATTCTCAAAACAGCACAGATTTGTAGAGAGTAAGGAATGTCTGCAGTGTAGCCTTGACAAAACAAGGGCACAGTCATCTGTAATGCAAAATTACGCTTATTGAGCAATGAATGGCCTTAGCCCAGAAATATTTTCTCAGGGACAAACCGACAGCTTAGTAATAGATTGAAGAGACATCACCATTAATACATCTACTGTACTAATCCATTTATTAAATTAACATTGTATAAAATTAAATGTCACACAAACAAGATATACTTGTTCATTAGATGTGGTTGAAGAGAAGGAAAGGGCAATGACCTCTGAAGCTAATGGGTATCCTTAATCAGACTAGGCACGTTGAGAAGCTTTGTGGCATTAGATGATGCAAATCGAGGGAAAATTGTGTCATGTCCCAGCTAGACATCAAAAAAAAAAACTCCAAAAAAACAGAGGAATAGATCATAGCATGAAAGTAGTTGCTCCCTCTTGAATTTTCTAAAGACACATTTGATAATCTCTAAATTAGTCACACACTCTTACAAACCATAAGTAAAGAGCAAGATAGAGAGAGAAGAATAGAAAAGGAGTGGAGGATAGGAAGGGAGAGGAGGAGGGGAAAACAGGGAAGAAGACTAAAAGGGGAAGCTCCTATCTCTGCCATTGAAGATGAAGAGATGGGGGAAGGGCCGAAAAGATTTGGCAAATTCTTTCTCACAATTCAGTAGAGTACAGTTTTAAAGTGGTTTTCAACTTACAAATATATGCCTGTCAGTCCCCTTTCAAAGTCAATCACACTGCTATTTCTGTTGTCATCTACAGCTTCCCCACCAAGAATTAGACAATAATAAAAATAATCCACAAGGACTAATGAAAGATGTAAGTTGTTGACATTCTAAACAGTTGTTAATAGGAGAAATTACAAATATGACATTGGATTTCATGGGCCTAAAATCCCAAGAGTTATGATATCCAGCAATCTAGAAGCAGAAGGAAGGCTATAATTCTGGTTCCCATCATTATCTCATCTATCCATGAGATAGGAACACATCACCAGGATGTGGTCTCAGCAAGGTCACCAGTTCTAGGGGAAGAGAAGCCAGAAACTAAGTTCTAACTTTTCCAGTCATGTTATTGTTGACCCAATTATCTTTCTAGACCTGCTTTTCCTCATGTATAAAAGTGGTAGAAGCAGTGTACCAGAAATCAGAATTAACAGGGATATTACATGTGCAGTTCTTTCTTAATACACCTGAGAATTAGTTCCAGAATTCCATGCAGATATTAAATTGTGTGCTCACTTACACAAAATAACATGCTATTTGTATATGCAATAATTACACCCTACTCTATCATATACTGTAAAACATCTACAGATTACTTACAATTCCTAATATAATAAAATATCTATGGTGTTATATTGTGCTATTTAAAAATGACAAAAACACTGTGTCTTTCAATAATCTGTATTCACCATGGACACAATTTTCCCCAATGTGTCATTGACCAGCAACTGGGGGAACTGCAAACACTTAGTCTATTGAGACTGACACAGTTAAGTACTAAGTATTAGTTACTCTGAAAATAAGCATGCCAGGGACTGAAGATTTAGCCATGTGGTGTCTATTGATCATTCCCTACACACCACACAGAGTAATAGGCCCTTGAGAATAAAAGCCGAACAAGTCACAGACCCTAGCTTCAGGCTTTTTGGTTGCTTGAATTACTACTGCTAAAACGAACCATTAACTTTATTAAATTTCAAATTCTCACTGATAATAAATCAATGTGCTTGAATGGGGGATTTTTGTTTCCTGTGCCAGACACCACAATATCAATTTGCTAGTGAGTACAGTATGTGAACAGAAATTAAAGAAGCAAAGAACAATTGAAAATAAAGAGATAAGCATATAACTGGTTATTTTTTAAGACATTATTCCTTAGTGAATGACGACCATATGTTAGGTACTATGCTAAGCATGAAATATCCCCTTCTACACTATAACACATTTATTTATGAGAAAATGAGACAATTGAGATCAGTAAGTTTTTTTGTTTGGTTTTAGCTTCTGTTCGTTTGTTTGCTTATCCTTTGTGCATCACATCATGCATCTCCATCCCATTTGTTTCCTTGTCCCTTCATATCCACTCTTGACTTTTTCAACTTCCCATCAAGATAAAATAAAATAAAACTTAAGAGAAAAAATTAAAAAAGAAAGAAGGAAAAGATCAATCTCACATGGAAGCTGTAGTGTGACATGGTGAGTCACACAGTAAACCTTTTTATCCATAAAGCTTTTTAAAAATTTTTTATTAAGAATTTTTTATAATACAATCTTTTCTCACTTTACATAGCTTCCTCCACCATCCCTCCACCCCAGTCCCCGCATTTACTCCTCAGAAATGGTAAGGCTTCCCATGGGGAGCCAACAAAGTCTGACACTTCACTTCCATGCAGAACCAAAGCCCTCCCCACTAAGTCTAGACTGAGAAAGGCGTCCCTCCAAAGAGATTGTGCTCCTAGACGCCAGTTCAAGTACTAGGGATAAATCCTAGAATTCAATGAAACATACCCAAACTTATGTAACACTTTGAAAGCAGTGCCAAGAGGAAAGTTTATAGCACTGAGAGCCCACATAAAGAACCTGGAGAAATCTCACACTAGTGACTTAACAGCACATCTGAAAGCTCGAGAACAAAAAGAAGCAAACTCACTCAGAAGGAGTAAATGCCAGGAAATAATCAAATTGAGGGCTGAAATCAATAAAATAGAAATAAAGAAAGCAATAAAAAACATCAATGAGACAAAGAGTTGGTTCTTTGAGAAAATCAGCAAGATAGACAAACCCTTACCCAAACTAATGAAAAGGTAGAGAGAACATCCAAATAAACAAAATCAGAAACAAAAGGGGGATATAATAACAGATACAGAGGCAATCCAGAGAATCATCAGATCATACTTCAAAAACCTGTACTTCACAAAACGGGAAAATTTAAAGGAAATGGACAATTTTCTGTATAGGTACCATATACCAAAATTAAATCAAAAACAGATAAACAATTTAAATAGACTTATAATCCCTAGGGGAATAAAAGTAGTCATCAAAAGTCTCCCAACCAAAAAAAAAAAAAATCCCAGGATCATATAGTTTCAGCACAGAATTCTACCAGAATTTCAAAGAAGAACTAACACCAATACTCCTCAAATTGGTCCACATGATAGAAACAGAAGGAACATTGTCAAACTCTTTTTATGAGGCCACACAATGATGCAACTAAGAAAGAGAATTACAGACCAATTTGCCTCATAAACATTGATGCAAAAAATACTCAATAAAATACTTGCAAAAAAATCTAAGAATACATCAAAAAAATTATCCACCATTGTTGGGGACCCTTCCCCAACTTCCTCGGTTATGGATGACCCTGGGTAGTGTTGCAGAAATCAGGACAAAGGGGATGCAGGGTAGGAGATACAACTGCATACTTTATTGCAAAGCCAGTGCTCTTTTTATAATACTCAAATCACGATTCAAACTAGGTTCCCATAATACATGAAAATAGTTTCATAAACTAGTAACTTGGTTGTAAATAATTTCAAGAGCTTTGTGCCCTAGTTAATCTAAACAAAAAGCCTGGTCTTATGGGAATAACTCTTGCTGTAATATAATATGTACAAACACTTCATCAGAAGACAAACCACAACCTAATCAGAGCATTTGAATTACAGTGCACATCTGTGTTCTCAAGGACTGACTATTGGCAAGGCACTCTACTAATGGGAGAGGTTTGCCTCCTCCTGACTTGGTTTGCCAAGCCTGTAAGTGAGAATGCTACCTCAAGTCACCCCTGCACAGAGTTTCTATGCAATTCAAAACTGGCCCTCTACACACCATGACTAAGTTGGTTTCATTCCAGAGATGCAGGGATGGTACATCATACAAAAATCTATCAATGCAATCCACCACATAAATAAACTGAAAGAAAAACCACATGTTCACCTCAGTATATGCCGAAAAAGCATTCAACAAAATCCAACACACCTTTATGATAAAGGTCTTGGAAAAATCAGGGGTACAAGGAACATATCTAAACAGAATAAAAACAATATACAGCATGCCGACAACCAACATCAAATTAAGTGGGGAGAAAGTCAAAGAAATTCCACTAAATCAGGAATAAAACAAGGCTGTCCACTCTCTCCATACCTATTCAACATAGTACTCAGAGTGCTAGCTAGAGCAATAAGACAACAAAAGAAGTTCAAAAGGATATAAATTGGAAAAGGAGTCAAACTTTTGCTATATGCTGATAATATGATAGTATACATAAGTGACCCCAAAATTTCGACAAGGGAACTCCTATAGCTGATAAACAGTTTCAGTAATGTGACAGGATACAAGATTAACTAAAAAAAAAAAAATCAGTACCCCTCTTAAATACACATGATAAGGTGCTGAGAAAGAAATCAGAGAAACATCACCATTTACAATAGCTACAAATAATACAATATCTTGAGCTAACACTAACCAAAGAAGTAAAAGACCCGTACAACAAGAACTTATCCATAAATCTTTACTTGCAAGTATTCGTTACAAAGTCATTGGTCTGATTTCTGCTAACGATGCTGAGCTCTCACTGGATCTCCTTTTTCTTACCCTGCTATTGCCCTGTGTTGTGGAACTCCTGCAGCTTCAGGTCTGCAAGGCCCACCTTTTCACGTGCTCCAGTAGATCACAGCTGGGGTGGATGTGGGATGGGCCAACACATACGCCTGGTTCTGGGCCTGGGTGGTTGCAGGGTTGATCAGTCTGTCAGCTCTTCCTTGGCATCACCACCAAGATGAGCTCTCTTGCAATGTCCTAGTGAGTTCACCCCTTGCAGCAAAGGGCAGGGCCAGTTCTCCTGCCTTCATGTTCTCAGAGTTGGATCTCCCATACCTAAACCACCAGGTCAACTCTACTGTGTTGTCCCAGGAGTGATGTAGGGGCTGCTCTCCTGAGTCCTGCAGCTGATGATGGGCAGAACTAACTCAGAGTGGAGAATATTTAAATATGCCCAAAGGCATGTGGGTAGTGTGTAGGAAAATGGGAGTGTAAACCCCTAATTCCAGAGGCTGTTTCTCTGCTGTACTCTATTCTCCATAGGTATAAAGTTCTATAAGATACTAATTATTTTAAGTTGCTACCAACTTGCATACTGTGCATTCCTCATCATATGCAAGAGTAAACAGTTCAGGGAATGAAAGTGAAAAAGCACCCAACTATTTAATCCTTGAACCAGGAGTGAGTCAGAGATCTTCTGCTCGGATTATCTATGTTACATCACACTTGGGTCTGACCTACTGAGTCAAGTCTGTCCTGAAGGATTCAGGTACAGAGACATGTATGGTTATAATTAGAACAAATATTAAAATACAGTTTCCACCCACAAAATATTCCATTCCTTACCAAATCACAGGTCAGGCATAGAATTGAAGAATCACACCTCTGTGTAAATCCTAGATTTAAGTACATCAGGGGAAGAAAGAAACCTTCAAGAGTACTGAGAAAATATGTTCATTGGTCTATATTGGTTGTGTTATCCACTCATGATATAAACATCACAAAAAGACAAGAGTTTATTGACATTTCTGAAAATAATTAAAGTAGAAAATATCTCTGGTTGGCAATAAAGCAAAATACATTGATACAAAGACATTTGTGCCCCTGATGTAATAATGGCATGACTTATTGGTAGTTACCAAACCATTTTCTATTTGAATAAAGCCTACATGGAGCATTAAAAGCTTAAAACTAGTGAGGTCATACGACCTATAGGAAAATATACAAACTTTGTTGTATTAAATGCACATGTTAAAAAGATTTCTGAATACCACACATGGAGATAGCACTGCCCTCAGCTCTGATCAGAGAAACTCCTTTTTGCTGTTGGTGACTATCCGTAGACAGTACATCTGGACAAGGATCCTTAGGTTGAGTCAAAACTCATGTAGTCACTCACCAAGAGGGAATATATATTAATTTGTTTTCACAAAATGAAATAGTTGTATTTTATTCCAACATAGTTAAATATTCTGTTTTTAATTTTTATCATTGAATTTTTAGATGTCTGTGGTTAAGTTGAAGTGAGTATCTGTAGAGAATAGGAAGCAAGAATGGACCCAGGAAAGCGTTGGTAAAAAGAGGTCTTGAGGGAGGGAGGCACGAACACATATGTGGTATGAAAATAAAAGGGGAAAATCCTAGGGTCAGATTGGTTTAAATGGGGATGGAGCAGGGGGATAGTAAAAGGGAGTGGTATATAAGGTTGTGAGAAAGACATATATAAATCTACTACTTTATAAACTAACTGAAAGTGTATTTTAAAAAGGAGTTTGGATGTGGGTTACCTGGATGGAGAATGTAAATTGTAGAAAACATAAGATTTAAACGAAACTTCCAGTGTTAGTTACTTAGGAGACTTTTCTATGATTTGTTGGCCAGAGAACCCCCAGAGATTTCCTAAATAATGCGAACTATTCCCATTGATCCAGCTTTCCCAGAAGAACTAGATGTTGTTAAGACTCTATTTGTAAAGACATCACACACTTTGAGATAAGTCCTTCTGAAACTGAGCAGAAAGCTTCCTCCCTGCTGGCTAGCATTCATAGTGCTGGAAGGGGCTATTCAGGCTGCTAAAGAGAAAAGCCATTATTGTTCTCAAACTTATGGACGCTTCATAACTCATCTGCCGGCAAAAAACAAAAAATGTCCATTGGGGTAATAGTGATATGACTGTCTGGGAAGTAACCAACCCTCTCCAGCATCCACGGGGCATCACAAAACAGTGGATGGAAAGATGGTAAGCACTGGAGAATAAAAAGGAGTACTGATATGACAGTCATTGTAATCATGAACACACAGCAGGTATGGCTACCTGCACAAGACAAACAGAAAGAGAGAGAGAAGAGAGAGGGGAGAGAGTCATGAAAGCAAGATAACTAATTGGAAAGAAGAAGGTGTCATCAGAGAAGGAAGGGATAAGAGATAGTAAAGGGGAGTGAATTGGTCACAATATGTTACATGCAAGCATGAAGTTGTAGAAAGAAAGATTAGACTTGCTGACATAGGACATGGCCAGGAAGTGCAGAGGAGAATGGGGGTGTTTGCTCAGCATCTGTGCTATCCCACAGACATGTTAGGTGTTGTGATACAGAGCTGTAGGCATCTTGTGAATTGGTGGTTGGTTTAAAATGGCTAGGAAAGCCGCTCATAGTCAGCATGGTCCAGGGATGTCAGCCTGGACCCTCTTCAAAGACGAGGGTGAGAAAAGCTGCAGCAAGAGCAGCAAAGAGCCCACAACAGCAGAAAGGGGGCTTACTCAGTTTGTGCTAACAAGACCTACTCAGTCTGCAACCCAACTAGCACATAAACGAATAGCAAACACTGTTGAGTCCTGATGTGTTTTCTTTCTTTAACTCCAAGTCAAATTTCTTAAGCATCTATGATTCATACGTGTGTGTGTGTGTGTGTGTGTGTGAGAGAGAGAGAGAGAGAGAGAGCGAGCACGCACATTTGGGAGGTACAACACTATATGTACATGTTCACGGGATGTGTGTACACGTGAGCGGCTGTGGTGCAAATGCACATTTATGTACACACACATGGTGGCCAGAGGTCAATGTCAAATGTCCTCTGCACCTTGTTTTTTGAAACAGGGTTTCTCACTGAACCTGAAGCCCTTCCACTTGGCTAGACTAGTCATTGAGCTTCAGGAATTTTCCCATCTCTGACCCCTCTGCCACAAGTACATGGATTATAGGCAAGTAACAAACTCAGTTTTAGCTGAGTGCTAAACCCAGGTCCTCAGGATTGTGCAGAAATCACTTTTACCAATTTAATAATCTCCATAGCCCCTTTCTTCATGTGTAAAATGGAGTCTTATGTTTTGTTAGATAATATGTGTTAGGGTTAGAACAATAGCTCACAGAATACGGCTGCAAATGCTCTTTTCATTTCATTACAAAGTGACCGAAGCCCGACAAAAACTAGTACCACACAGAGTAAACTCCTTCATCAAATCTGCAGGGAACTCCAATAACCCTGATTGTGAAGGTCCCATTTCCTTGAAATCAGAACATTTAGACAACTTTGGTGGAAAAAACAAAAAGAATGATACCTGTAAGTCACAGTAAATCTTCAACTAAATAATTCATGCTATTTATTTATAAACAGCACAGCAAGTCAGCCATGAAACTAAAATTGGGAAATCAATTTCCCTGGAAAATAGTTCCGATTCTGTGAGTTGTCTTTGAGGATCTGATGGCTGCCATGATGAATTGTTGTTATTGCCTCAGTCACATAAAGAGAGCATTACAGAAAGACTAACACAGGGACAGTTGTGAGTTACAAGGATGAGGCTGCATGAAGAAATTGGCTCCCTCCTCCTGGGAAGGGCTTCTGGGCTTCTTTTATTCTTCTAGTTTCTCTTTGCAAATGAAATATGTGAGGCACATAAAGGATGACTGCAGAAATGTGATCAAAGATATAATTCAAATTAATTCCAAGTCTCAAATTCTAACTTTTCTAACAGCTAAGTGTTTTCAGAAAAGTATCTACCATAAATTTAACATCAAGGAAATTATTACTCAAAAGCTAGCTGAGAAGAATGAGCCAAATTGTGATTTTGAAAAGAATGATTATTATTTTGGCACATATAAATGCTTATTTGTCCAATTGCTTCTCTTTTCTGATCACAGAATCTGAAATTATTTTCTGGCTTGTTCTGAACTTCTTGTAGTCATGACCTTCAAGGGTGACCACTCATAAGTGGCAGATCTGCTTCAGGTGCATCAAACCTGCTCACTATAATGGGGCCAAGTATTGAGAAGTCCACTAGAGGGTCTCCAGAAGAGAAGAAGTTATTCCTGAAAGGGAGAAAAAAAGTCCTTTTTTCCTGTAAGTGTGCACTGTGTGTGGATCTGAAGGTTGGAACTGCCACAGCATCATGCTTCATCCAGCATGAAGAGAAGGCTCTGCTACCTCAGCAAAGAGAGAGAGAGAGAGAGAGAGAGAGAGAGAGAGAGAGAGAGAGAGATGAGAAGAGTCTAATTCCTGGGGATATCGTTGAACTGCTGAATCGCTGCTGTAATCTGTCCTACTTCTGGACACCTGGCGTGTGATAAGTGTATTTCCTAATCGTTTATGCCAACTTCCTTTGAGCTTCCTGATTATTGCTGGACAATGCACTCTGATACAAAGGTCTTAATGAGTTGAACCAAAGCATGGGGAGCATGATTCTAGCCTATATGGTGTCTGCTCTCCTTTTCTACCCTCCTACTGTCACATTTTGTTTAAGGTGGCCCCATTTTGGATACACAGTCGTTTATAGACAATAGAAAATCCTAAGGAAAATAAATCTGTCCATGCACTTTGTCCTTGGCTGCTTCTACTTTCTTCCCGACACGTGGACGAAATGCGCAGAAACAGCATACCCAACGTGCTCAGGCAGGCAGGCAGCGCACTAGAGGGAGCCTGCGGTCTTTATGCGTCTGAGCAGCTGTAACATTTCTGAAGCCCTCCCTCCGGGCTGCCTCAGTCAATGAGGAAGGGAAGGATCCATTTAGATGGACACTTATGTTTGAGTTTCACTGATACAGCAAATCAACCCCAATAAAATTATTAAGATAATTATCTAGCATTAAATAACCCCCCAAATAAAGATTACTTGGAGCATAATGTGAGAATTTTTTTTAAAAAAAAATGTGGGCTCTAGAAACAGACTTCTTTGATTTGAAAGCTGGCTCTGCCTTCTGTGAGCAGTAGGAGTCTAGATAAGCTACTTAATTTCTCAAAGTCTCAATTTCCCGAATGGAAAAATTAAGATAATAATAAAAATAAATCCCCTCCAAAGAGTTATTAAGAGAATTTAATGAGCCAAACCACATGGGAAAAAATTGAGCCTGGATCTCAACATATTACTTTATCCAAGAAAAAAAAATAAATGCATCATGCCTACTTTGGGTACTAAGACCACAAAAAATGGATAAAGCCCCTACCTCCCAGCACAAGCATGCTGTAGAGAAAAAATAGATAATAAACAACACAAGGAACGATGGTGCAGTTTTTATTACATAGAGATTAAAGCTACCGAACATGAATACCATGGGCGAGAATAGAGAGTGGCAAAGCGGTAGAGTGCTGTAATTGCGTAGGGTGAGTAAAGAAAGTGATATGTTTATGAAGACCTAACAGATACAGGGGAAGCAGGCATGAGAGCCATGAGATAAGATGATTTCAGACAAAGGGAAAAGCAAGTGAGAAGACCTGAAGCAAGAATGGTCCTTGCTCTAAAAGTGATCCACAGCTTCCGCTCAGTTCCCACAAAAATTCAATGACATTCTTTTCAAAAAGAGGGAAAAAACTCATATGGAAATACCAAAGGCCCTTAACAGCCCAAAAAATTCCAAGCAGAAATAGCCGCAGGTATCACAATGCCTAATCTCACTTCTAATAGAGGAGTCAACATGGCCATGGACCCCCACACGTGGAGGAATGACGCCATAGCCACTTCTCTCAGCCTACACAAAATCAGTTCAAAACAAATCAAAGGCCTAAGGTAAAAGTCTTAAACTGCTAGAAGAAACCATGAGCAAAACATGTCACAATGTCAGCATAGGCAGAGCCTTTTAGAAGTTTACTCCAAAGTTGTCAAATGGAATTACACGAAATTTTAAAACTTCTGTATATCAAAAGAAATAACACCAAATAAAGAGGTGGTTTATAGAATGGAAGAAAACCTTCGCTCAATGAATATCTTATGGGAGATAAATATTGAAGCTAACTTAATGAAGAACTAAAACTCAAAAATAAAAAAATCCCAATATTACAATTAACAAATAATGAATGAACTGATTAGACACCTTTCAAATTAGGAAGTGTGCATGACCGATAAATACAGGAAACAAGTCCAGAATATTTTAACACCAGCAAAATGGAAGCTAAAACCACAATGAGATTATTAACTCACTTCAGTAAGAATGGCTCTTACAGTTATTCGGTTCAGTAAGAATTCCTTGGTTATATTTATTCCCAGGTATGTTTGAAGCTATTATGAACAGAATATTTTCCCTGATATTTTTTCTCAGCAAAATTGTTATTAGTATATATAAAGCTCACTATTTTTTCATTTTTATTTAATATACAACTACTTTGCTGAAATTGTTTAACAGGCCTAGAAGTTGTCTGGTGAAGCTTTTAGGATCTCTTATGTAGATCAGACCATTTACAAACAGGGGTAATTTGATTTTTGTTCTTTCCAGTTTGATTCATTTTACTCCATTCTCTTATATAATTACTATAATAATGCTGAGCACTATATTGGTAAGTATAGAAAATGTATACACTCTTGTTACAGATTTTGGAGGAAAACTTCTGCTTTTCCACATTTAGTTTGTAAGTTTTTTGGATCCAGCCTTTATTATGTTAAGATATACCCCTTATCCCTAGTTTCTCTATTTTAACACAAAGAAAATTAAACTTTGCTAAAGGTATTTTTTGCATTAATTGAAATGATCATATTCCTATCCTTAACTCTATTTATATGCTACATTATAATTAATGATTTGTGTATGTTGAACAAAACATAAATGCCTGTAATTAAGCCAAACTGAACATAGCATAAAAGATTCTTAATATATGCTAAATTTGGTTGCAAGAATCTAATTACTGTGGTTTCAATTTTATAAATTTCAGTATATACAATGTACCATAATCATATTATATCTACTCTCCATTACTATCTCATTCTCTCTCACACTCCTGCAGCCTTCTTATAGGCAAGATAAAAATTATAGATCATTCTGATGATTTACATATGCTACATTACCACTTTCCATAGGTATGATCACCTAGCTTCCTTTATTACTGCATCCAGAGGACTAGATGATGTCATTTGATATACTGAGATTTACTAAGTAGGCTCAGAATTTTTTGAAAGGCACAACCCATGAAATTTCTCGACCTGACTATAAATCTTTAGGCCTTAAAATGATGAAGAAAATCTTTAATCATCCTAGCAGTCACTTGAAAGGCACTTGTGCTATTATTAAAGTTGAATGTTGTGTGTATATTCTTAGTAATTCTGCTACTGTCTCTTATGCTTTATGTGGTCTATAAACTCAGATTCAAATCATGCTATGTGTCACCATTTCCATTGGTGAACAGCTTTGGAATTTGATCCTGGACTGTTCATGAGAAAAACACCTATGAGGAATATGCTCAAATTACAATATATATTTTCATGAAACTTAAATTTTCAATTAATTAAAATATTTTTATAAAACTTTTTAAATTAATTAATTTTTGGTTTTATTTTTAATATAAATAGGATTGTCAATCGCCTGGTCATGAAAATGCCTTTCAGTAAGTTACCTACCTAAGAAACTTTCAGAAATAGCATATGGCAACCTAAATATGTAATTCAGCGCAATGGTCTTTTTGGCCATTGTCCTTTTAATACAGCCCTTTGGAATGAGTTGTATTAGAATGGCTGCTCATCAGAATTAAGAGTTCTTACAAAAGTGTTTATATCACAACTGGAGTAAGATAGTAGTAAGATGACCTCTTCCATGAAGGAAACAGTGAAACTTCTTCATTGAACCCCATGTAGGGATCCATATTGCTCATGATCAAGACATTAATGTTGGCTATCAACTCTCTCCTCCATTAGCATGGTCAGATGTTATTCCAGGCTTGGGGTTGGGGAGGGACCCACTTGTTTTCCAAGTGTTTGGAGGATCCCATTGACAATTAGTTTTGGGCCACAACTTTCACAACTAGAAGTTGGCAAGATGACTTAGTAGATAAGAATCTTTGCTGCTGGGGTAGAGGACTCGGGCTCAGGTTCTTCACCCATGGCATCTACAACCATCTGCAACTCTGGTTCTAGGAAATCTGACACTCCCTTCTGTCTTCCACAGACACTGCACATATGTGGTGCACTTACATGTGGGAAAAACGTAAAAATAAATCAATCCTTTTTTGTTTACAAATTGGAGCTAGGTGTCTCTAAATAGTTGCTTTCCTTAGGCCAATTAAGTACAGTGGTGACTCAATTCAAGCAGTCTGCTGTGGGCTGAATTATGGCATTCCAAAATTTGTGTATTTAACCCAACTCCTCAATCTGACTGTATTTAGAAACAGGGATTTTAGGAGATGTTTAAGTTTAAATGGGACAAGGAACTAGAATCATAATCCAGTAGGAGTTATGGCCTTAAAAAGGAAGGAGTAAAGGGGGAAGATGAAGGAGAAAAAGAGAGGAAAAGAGACTCCAACCCCTAAGAAGGCCTCCACCTTATTTCTGCTTTAGGCTGAGAGGTCACATTCATCATTGACTGACACAATTCCCCCTAAAGAGCTTTCTCCAGGACCAGTGCTCCTGGCACTGATTGGGCAAAGACGTAGGAAAAGGCCAACCGTTAGCAGAAACAAGGGCACCTTACTTACAACCAATATCAGGAGATCGCAGCAATGATGAGAAAGAAGCTTCAGAACATATCACGAATTATGTGAGCTTACCCAGCTCCGCCCCCTATTAAAGAGAAACTCTCCAGAGACCGTTAAGATAAAACAAAATTTTAGATGTCCAAGAACTTGACTCTGGTTCACAGCGTATACATAGGTAGGCACCAGAATTCAAATCAAGGGAGCTCAACCCTGTTAACTTTTCCAATTCTAATCTCTTCCCCAACGTCCCATGTTGAAACACTAACCAGATTAACTTGCCTGCTTTAATGCCTCAAAAATGATTGATAAGGTTTTTATTGTTGTTTTTTGTTTATTGAGACAAGGTTTCTCTGTGTAAGAGCCCTGGCTGTTCTGGAGCTAGCTCTTAAGACCAGGCTATCCCCAAATTCACAGAGACCCACCTACCTCTGCCTCCCAAATGACAGGATTAAAGGCTTGTGCCACCACTGACCAGACCAAATATGGATGTTAAATTTTTACACAGGAAGCCTTGGGGCATATTCAAACCTTAGCAAAGTCATAACAGTCTACAAGGTTACTTTTTTGTTTGTTTTTGTTGTTGTTGTCTTTATTACAATATTCTCCCAATCTCTAGTGATCTGGCAAGGAGAGGTTGCGAGAAGAACGAGAGGTTAAGCAAAGTTCATACAGAAAGTAAACAGAAAAACTGGTTTAGGGATCCAGAAATGTGGACAACTTCGAAGTACAACACAATACTGCAAAATAAAGGCATTTGAAGAATAAAAATTAAAAAATCGCAAGAGGTTGGGAAGATAAATTATGGCTGAGTTTGAGGTAGCCGCACTAACTGATTAAGGAGAAGGACGGTGCTCTGGATGAAAAAGCAGAGCTGGTCTCAGCAGGCTCCCAGAGCTCCCGTGCAGTCCCACAACCACCATCGCCAGAAGCCCATGCAAGGCGCTGCTATCCTTTCGTTTAGTAAATGTCTTCATCTTATACATAGCCCTACATCTAACCCATCTAGCTATAACAAATTGAATAGAAAGTAATTTCTGTGAACACTTTCTTCTACCCCTGGAGGGAACCACTAGCAAGGATAACCACCCCAAGTTATTCAAGGGGTGACAAAATGGGGAAGAAATGGTCGACTAAGAGTTTTAAATCCAGATGCTAGAAGCAAGATTTGCTGTAGTCATCAAGTTCCGCCCTGGAGGACATGCGCACTGCTCCAGTCACCAGGCTCCACGCTGGAGGGCATGCGCACTGCTCCAGTCACCAGGCTCCACGCTGGAGGGCATGTGCACTGCTCTCACTTTCTGTCTGCTAAAAATAAACTTTGACTACAAACTTGCCCCACTTGTGACTCCACTTGCTCCACTTGTTATGCTTCCTGCAGAAGCGTAAGAACTGAAATTTGTGCTACAGATGGGATCAGAGGGAATTCAGAAGGAGGCATCTCCCTGTCCATCATCCCACCATATGGGAACTCAGGAAGAAGGAGCCATCACTGAAACAGGAGGCAGGCTTATGCCAGAAAACAAAGTCACCTTGATCTTGGAATTCCCAGCCTTAGAAAGTGTGGAGAAAAAAATTTCTATCTTTGGTATTTTGTTATAGTTGTCTGAATAGATGAAGAGGAAAAAAGAAAAAGGCAGAAACACACACACACACATCAGAGAGAGGAAGTTAGAAAAAGAAGGTCGTGTATTTTCAGTCATTTTTCTGAAGCAGAGTAGTGTTTACAGAGAAGAGATTTCTCTTTTACAGATTTGAATTCTCTTCATGTTAATAAATGGGCCACAGAAGCAGCTGGAAGCCCCCTTATCACCACCATGGGAGCTGTTTACTCTAATCCTTTCCCTTGTAGCCCTCTGGACAAGGATGAAAATCCCCAACATCAGGTATTAAAAGAGACAGAGGAAGCACACAAACCAATTTACAGGGTTCCACTTGACCAGTCTTCTTCATTTGAGCCCCATTAACTTTGATAATGTATCCTCACTATTAATCAGCCTGGTAGAAAGCAAAGTAACACCCATGTGTGAATAAGGGTGGCCTGCCAGCTTTAGGGGATGCTGAGGGTGCAGGCTTCCAGGCTGAAAGCCCAGAAACAGCAACAGAGCATGGAAATCACCCTTTTAAGTCTCAGGAAGTAGTGAGTGAGGCAGCAGATGCTCCCAAGAAATCCATCAGGTGAGGACAGGGTTGGAGAAGCTTCTGTGGCTTCCTAGCAGCAAGGAATTCAATGACTGGGCCTTTGCTTCTTCAGCTTTTTTTTTGTTTTGCATTGTGTTAATATTTTATTTTTTTTCCATTCAAAAAACAATTTACATTTCCTCCCCTTCTCCCAGTCCCCTCCCACTCCCCCTTCCTCCCTCCCGCTGCCCTTAAAAGAGGTGCCCTGCCCTGTGGGAAGTTCAAGGCCCACCCCCTCCATCCTGGCCTAGGAAGGTGTTCATCCAAATCGACTAGGTTCCCAAAAAGATAATACATGCAGAAGAGATAGGTCCTAGTGTCATTGTTGATGGCTTCTCAGTCTGCCCCCATTGGCAGCCACATTCAGAGAGTCCGGTTTGATCATATGCTCGTTCAGTCCCAGTCCAGCTGGATTTGGTGAGCTCCCATTAGATCAGGCACACTGTCTCAGTGGGTGGTCCAGCCCCTCACGGTACTAACTTCCTTGCTCATCTTCTCCCACCTTCTGCTCTTTGACTGGACCTTGGGAGCTCAATCCATTGCTCTGGTGTGAATGTGGGTCTCTGTCTCTATCTCCATCCATCGGACGAAATTTCTATGGAGGTGATCAAGACCATCAGTGTGACTATGGGACAATGCTAGTTCTGGCACCCTCTCCTCTGTTGCCCAAGGACCTAGCTGGGGATATCCCTGTGGACACCTGGGATCACCTCTAGAGACAAGTATCTTGCCAGTCCTAAAATAACTCCAATAATGTAGATATCTTATTCCCTTCTCCAATCTCCACCTTTCCTCCTTCTCCACCCTCCCACTCCCCCAAGCTCTCCGCAGTCCTTCCCTTCTCCCTTCTCCTTCCCCCTCTCCCCTTCCCCCACCCCCTACCCCGACCTCTATCCCCACCCCTGTATTCCCAACTTTTGCCTGGCAATCTTGTTTGCTTCCAATTTCCAAGAAGATCTATATATGTTTATGTTTGGGTTCACCTTGCTATTTGGCTTCTCTGGGCTTATGAGCTATAAGCTTAGTGTCCTTTGTTTTATGGCTAGGGTCCACTAATGAGTGAATACATACCATAATTGTCTTTTTGGGTTTGGGTTACCTCACTCAGGATAGCGTTTTCTATTTCCATCCATTTCCATGCAAAATTCAAGATGTCATTGTTTTTTACCGCTGAGTAGTACGCTAATGTGTATATATTCCACACTTTCTTGATCCATTCTTCCATTGAGGGGCACTTTGGTTGTTTCCAGGTTCTGGCTATTACAAATAATGCTGCTATGAACATAGTTGCACAAATGCTTTTGTAGTATGATTGGGCATCTCTTGGGCATATTCCCAAGAGTGGTATTGCTGGATCCTGAGGAAGGTTGATTCCCAATTTCCTGAGAAACTGCCACACTGATTTCCAAAGTGGTTGCACAAGTTTGCATTTCCACGAGCAATGGATGAGTGTTCCCCTTACTCCATATCCTCTCCAGCATAGGCTATCATTGGTGTTTTTGATTTTAGCCATTCTGACGGGTGTAAAATGGTATCTCAAAGTTGTTTTGATTTGCATTTCCCTGATCGCTAAGGAAGTTGAACATGACCTTAAGTAGCTTTAAGGCAGGGATACTGCATACCTTGCTTAGGAGCTGTGAAGATCTGTGAGGTGTGGCCTTAACAGCCAGCATTCAGTGCCCATCACACATAAAGTACTTAATAGCAAGAATAATGATACTGTTTCCCAAGTCTCTGCTTCCTAATGGCCACGTGTGATTTTAAGAGGAAACAGAGAATTTGAGAAGCCTTTCAATTCCTTGTATGACCTTCCACCCACCTCAAACTCACTCCAAAATTCTCTTCTCCTGATTTCTTTCCACTGAATGTTTCCTCACCTAAGATGAGGGATATCCCACCATGTGTGAAAAACTAAGGCTATCTAATCATCAGTTGAAAATTATTTTCCCATAATCCTTATGTTCTTCTTGGATTATTACCTCTTATCTCTCTGTATCCTGATCCTCAATTATTTCCCAACCATTCTAATGTAACAGAAGAAAATTCTCTGATTATAGCAAAAGAGATATATTTCCTTCCTCCTCTTAAGAGATCAGTTTGCTTATGGTTTCCCACTTACCATCTTGAGGATGAACCAAGAATCTTTGAAATTGAAAAGCTTGTTGTCTCTGAATTATAGCTGTTCCATAGTCACTAATCAGAAAAAAAATCAAGATTCAAAGAAAAACTCAATGTGCAAACAGAAATGGTAGTGTAAGAAAAGAACAGACAAGTTTCACTGAAGAGAAAATATTGCTAAAAAGCCTGCCAAACCCATGAACTTCACGAAACACAGAGAAGTAAAGAAGATATAGTACAGAAGATGAAGAACTTATATTTGAGACAATACAATCAAATCCTTACGATTGTATATGAACCTACAATTTAAATGGCTATTTCATCACAAGAACGTAGGAAAGTTTGCAGAAAAAAAATGCCAATGAGTTAAGCTTATCCAGCCTAATCCAGCTCAGAGACTGCATGGTCAGAGATGAATTCCTCTTACTGAGATTCACAGATGCCTGAGGAATCTGGAAGAGTTCTTCACCATGGACCACCTCCAGCCATAAGCTGGAGAGCTTCTGTCATCAGTAGAAATATTCAGAAGATCCAACATTTGGAAGATAAATCTTAACTCTAATTTATACACAGCACTTCGGAGTCTCTGCAGATATCTATCCAGGGATAGGTCACTTGAGACAATCACAGAAGAAGACAAGAAGGCCAAATAGCGAATACTGTAAATACCAGTATTTAAGAAATAGGTGTAGAAAAAGCAGTGAAAGATGCAAGAAAACTGTGTTGCAGTGGAAAGAACCAAATCACCCTTACTATTCATTATCTCTGACCCACAGATTGCGTCCTTCACGTTAACGTTGCACTTCCTAGGAGGCAGCCTCTGTGCCAAGTGATAGTATGGTAATGAGTAAAATAGCCCAGAACTGCTGGGAAATAGTGCATTTAGATACAACGTCACTGAGCACTCACTAGGAGACCTCTCAAGGAACCAGTGTAGATGTAAGAAACCAGAGAGAAGTATCTAGGAAATTAAGACAATGGAAAGAAACTCATTCAACAAGTTGAGTCACATGGAAAGCAAATAAAGAGCATGAGGTTGGTGTTCTGGAAGGTTTTCGAGCATTTGATGGCAGTAGAGGACTTCTGGACTTGAGATCCAGTGATTCATCAGGGCTTGGACACATCTCTAAATGCAAACAACAGCATGACTCCTGTCTACATGGACTCTGATGAAAGGAGCTGTTTGTGCAGATTGACTGTCATTTTGTGTCTTCGGAGACCATCAGCAGAGACACTTTCCCCTATGGTCCCCTACAGCATATGCTCTCATTTGTACTGTGAGAATATCTGCATTAGCCTAAGTACATACAGCAGGCCTTTTAATTAATGCTCAATACGCTTCACACATTAGCAAATATCACTGTGTCCCTCATGGAATCTGGGACATCTGGTAGACTTGTGTCTCCCTCAAGATCTTGTTTGTCTCTCTTACAATAAAAAGGCACAAGTTCCACACTCTTTGCAGACATAGCCCATTTCATGCCTCAATACCCTTCTGGGTTTCAGCTTCTTATTGTTGACTGGTTTAGCTCTTTAGACTTCAAAGGCACCTCAGTCTACTTTCTCCACATGTTTCAAATACTAACTCAGGGATTTTTGATGTTATTTTAGGGGTATTAAAACATAAATGCAAATAATTTTAATAATTGTATCCAAAAATAAAATAATGTATTGTTGCTCCTTTATGTCATTGTCTATGCCTTTGCTTGTGATTCTAGTTAATCCATTTTCTACACTAATAAGCCCTTGTACTCCTGTCCATGTGCCCCCTAAGGCAGCTCAGCTTTGGTCTTCCATCATGTCTGCATTGCTATTTCTTCAACTGGGCAATCTACCCATGGATGTTTCTTAGGATTCCAAGATGCAAGACAAACAGGTTAATTGTGTGATTTTTTAATGTTTTTTTATTATTTATTATGTGATTATTATGTGATTATTGTGTGATTTCAATAAGAAAAAATAATGCTAGCTATAATTTCCTGTGCGCTCTCTCTCTCTCTCTCTCTCTCTCTCTCTCTCTCTCTCTCGTGTGTGTGTGTGTGTGCGTGTGTGTGACTGAACTTGGGACCTCATATAAGCTAGCATGCATCCTGCTGTTGAGCTATACCCCAACCATCTTCCTTTGTTCCCACATACATGACCTCACAAAGTGTTTGGACTAACCTTGAACTTGTGATCGTTCTTTCTCAGACCCCCATACTTGAACTTAGGCCTGTGCTATGCAACACAACTAGCAGTGGATATTTTTATGGGAGATAGTTTGTTGGACATATTTTAGTAGAAAGAGAAAAATGTCGTGGATATTTGTAATTTTCCCTCTGAATATAAAGGGCCTACAGTTACCTATATAACCTCAAGGTATCTTGAGAGCCAATCAATTAGTCAAGTAAAATGGTCACATCTTAATTTTCCCAAGGCAATGTCAACTTATACTTGTTGTTCACATTCATGGTTTTCCAGTGACAACATCCCTTTGACCCTCAAGAGTATGTTAATGGAAGCAGTAAATTACTTGGTCATCTTGAATTAGACAATAAGCAACAGAAACAACAAAATATTTCCAACCAGTTAATTTACGGCACTTTCCTCAGTGTTTTAGAAGTATTAAACCATGACACAGGTCTCCAAAACATAGGTTGATGGAAGTCAGCACTGCTGGGAGAAAGTGTGGAAACTTTAGTACAGGATATACCCAAGGACACATGAGTGTAAAGGAGCCAGACGCTTCTGGGTGCTGAACAGGCACTTGTTTCTAGAGCTTTAGCTTCACACTGATAAAATAAATCAAAGTGATTAGGATTTTGTATGACTCTAAAGAATGTGCTTGAATGGAAAAAAATAAAACAAAACAATGTATGGAAAAAAAAAGAATGTGCTAAGGTCTAAGGAAGAAATCTCTGGCATTCTTCTAATTATTACTATTGATCTGACATTGTTTAGAATTAACAAGAGGCATCAAATCAAATCCTATAAGTGAAATGAAACAAATCTATATGTCTGACTTTGACCACTTCCCTGGTTCTGATCACACCTTGTCCCACTCCAACCAGAACATTCCAACCCCTTACTAAACAGATAGCTCATCCGTCTGCATGAGAGCCAAAGCAGAAGGGGTGACTCCTAGTACTTGCTAGAAATCTTATGGCCAGTTTAGCTTGGCATTTTGTAGATTTGAATCTTTCTGCTTTATTTCCTCCTTCCAAACATTACAAAACTATGCAAATGACTCACTCTCTTAGACACTATCCAGTGGTTTCTGCTGCTGAATCCAGAAACCCTGTGATTTCTCATCACTATATTTTCTCAATACCATTTGTCAGCAGCTTTCCAAGCAGTTTCTTTCACCAAAGCAAGCTCATTTAAATACATGAGTGTGAGTGTCAATTGTCACAAATGGCTGCATCAAATACTTAATGAATGACCAAGGGTACACTCCACCCTCACTATTAATTTTTATTCATTAATGAACTTGTTTTTTCCAAACCATTTCCTTTCCTTCATATATGCAGTTTTCTCTGCTCTCATTTAACCTCCCTAATAGATCTGTTAGTAATAGACCACCTTACTTGATATGATCACAGACTCGTTTTTCTGTTTAAAGTATTCAAAAGTGTGTCAATCATCTTGAATGCAGCTGAATGATATAAAAATAGTTGAACTACCTACAAATGTAATCTCTGCATCCATGTGTCACTGAGAGGCAGCAGAGTCAAGGGTTAAGAGTTAGGAGAACACACATTAGCAGATGTATTCAATATGTCAATAAACAATTCTTGAGAGTCATCTATGTAACAAGCACTATGTTGAACCTGTGGTGCTTGCACAAATTATTCCAAGGCTCTCATTCAAGCCTCTTGGAGCTACATTATATGTGAGGATACATGGAATTACCCAGCCTTGTGAATGGACTGAACTACAGAGTAAAAAAAAAACAGCTGTTCAACATGTTGACACACAAGAGCTGAATCACCACCTGTCAGGTGTACTGTTGGAAAGATTCCTGTATCAGGTGGGCATTTAGTTATTTACCATTTTTCAACAGGGATTCTCAGCTTGGGTTTTTCCTTGTTCCCAAGCCATGTGTTTGATGAGTAACAAGGTATTATTTTTGGACCTTCGTTAATCATTACCTCAGCATTTTCTCCAGAAACCTTCTGTCCTTGAAGACATGGCCAAAGGAGCAAAATAGATACAGGAAAACAGAAGCAGAAAAGTGATCACCAGTTCTGTAGCAAGGAGGTCGCTTATTAGTTCCCGGCTGCTTAGCCCCAAAATAATCACACAGAAACTGTATTAATTAAATCACTGCTTGGCCCATTAGCTCTAGCTTCTTATTGGCTAACTCTTACATATTAATTTAACCCATTTCTATTAATTTGTGCATTGCCACATGACTGTGGCTTGCCGGCTCAAGTTTCATCTGGCTCCAGTGGGGCTACATGGCCTCTCTCTGATTCTGCCCTTCTTTTCCCAGCATTCCATTTAGGCTTCCCCGCCTAGCTCTATTCTACCCTATCAAGCCAAGCCAGTTTTCTTTATTCATTAATGGTAATCACAGCATACAGAGTGGACTCCCACATCACCTGCCCTTTTCCACAATAGTCCTGTGGACTGTGACAGGAAATAAAAAGGGAAGGCAATGTGGTCAGAAGCAAAAGTTCTCATTTTCTTCTCTTAGCCTGGGACCATAGGAAAGAGGAACAAAATTATCATGATAATTGTAGGAGATTCCCAACGCTAAAGAGATAGTGGCAGAATTTTACAGATTAGCATGGAGGAGGCTCTTGGCCTCTAGGAAAGATCCCAAACATAGCATATATGCTGTGAAATGTAATGCAGCAGAGACAGTTGTCATGCTAAGCACATGGGTTGAAGGCACCATGCCTAGCATCCCCAGCCTGTACCTAGCATTCAGGCAGCCCAAGTGTCTCCCTGGGGAGACATGTAAACACTAAAAAGGCAGTGAAACCATAAATTCTTTGAGCTGACACGAAGATTCCACAGTGAACAGATTACATTAGCCTGTACCAACATAACATCTCAAATCATCAGATAACATCACTGGGGGGGCAGAACAACCACCATCCAGAGAAATCCAGCAGAAAACCACAGGATACCTGATTGGTCCCATTCCCCCCTATTAGCACAGGGTAGGATGAACCTTTCAATTTCAAGACAATGACATGGAGACATATCCTTTCCAAGCAGGGAAAAGAAAAGAAAATTTGCAAGAGTCACCATGAAGGGAACATAATCCCAACTCCAACGGTGTTGTTTAACCTGGAAGAAAAGGAGATACCATCCTGAATTATTAAATTTCAGATTTCTTCACAGCTATCTGGTGGTGAAAAAGAGTTCCTAACCTCTATCCACACAAAATACATATATCTTTCCACCTAGTGCAATAGGATTCATAAGAATTATTTGATTCAGGGCCAGAGAAATGGTTCAGTGGGTAAATGTCATTGCCTCAAGCCTGATAACCTGAGTTTGAACTTTAAGTCTCACTGTAAGGAATGAGAGGTTTTCTGATGCTATCTGAGTAAGGAACTGATCTACAGCAGAATTTCATTAGGGGTCATTTTATTGTTACTTTTTTTTTTTTTAGACCAGTAGTATTTGGTTTTACCCTAGGTCTCTTGACTATCTAGTCTCTGGTATTTTGGTCACCCAAGCAGTTTCAGGTATAGGTTCTATCTCATGGAGTGGGCCTTAAGTCAAATCAGGCATTGACTGATTTCCCCCATAAGCTTTCCCCCACTAGCATGTTTGGCAAGTAGGACAAATCAAAGGTTTTTAGTTGTGCTGGTGTCTACACATCTCTTTTGGTAGCCTACAGAGTACCTCCCTGTACCAAAGACATTAAAGTGTAGGGGCCAAAATTCTATATAGGCATCAGCTTGCCCTCTCCACATGTAGTGCCTTATGTTTGTATTGTCTCCTCCTGCAGCAAAAGGGAACAAATACAGGGACCAACAACCAGACGGTAAACAGAAAGTGAGACTTTGGAACCCAGAGCTCTAAATGGGATATGTTCATCAAATCCCTCCACTCGGAGCTCCAGAACCCCCCCAGAAGAGAAGGCAGAGAGTGTGTAAGAACCCCAGGGGATTGTGAATACTAGGAGGCCCTCTCAATCAGCGGAGCAGATCTCATATGAACTCACAGAGGCTTGTTGTCTGAGGTTTTCTGTCCCACCCGGTCCTTGTTCTGCCCGGTTCCCGCAACTGTTAAGTCCCAATGAAATCACACAGAGGTCTACATTAATCATAAACTGATTGGCCCATTAGCTCAGGCTTCTTATTAACTCTTGTAACTTATATTAACCCATTATTCTAGTATATGTTAGCCACATGGCTCGGTACCTTTTTTAGTGGGGCAGGTCACATCTTCCTTCTTGTGTCTGGGCAGGACTGCAGAAGGAGCTTCCCTTTTCCCAGAATTCTCCTGTTCTCACTGACCCGCCTCTACTTCCAGTCTGGTTGTACCGCCTATACTTCCTGCCTGGCTACTGGCCAATCAGTGTTTATTTAAAACATAATTGACAGAATATAGACAATTGTCCCACACCAGAGGCTGAAGCAGTAAGAAGGGAGCTAACACAGGCCAGTACCAGGTCCTCCGTGTATATAACATAGCTTTTTGTTTAGCATTTCTCTGGTACTCCTAAATGTGTAAACAAGTGAGTCTCTGATTGTTGGAACTACTTTTGGGACTCTTTTCCTTCTGTTGGTTTGCCTTGTCCAATGTCAATGTGATAGTTTTTGTTTTATCTTATATTTCATTTTATTACAAAAATAACAAAATAACTTTTAGTACCAAAGAAAGAATTGACTCCCTCAATTTTTCCAACCTCCATTGCTTGATATATGCCACACTAATGTAAATAAACATATACACACAAAATAATAATATTATTATTATTAAATTGGTTTTTAAAATGTGATTTCAAAAACTCTTAAAATACTTTATTCACTTTTGAAAATCAAGAAAATTAAATGTTCTGGTATAGCAAAGCAGTTATATGTATATTCCTACTTCTGGTACAATTTCGTGGTACTGTATTCACATATATGAGACCACTTACTTGAAAACTCACCCATAAAAGCTAATTGGAAAAAGAAGAGAGCTGGGCTCTGAGCAGGGATACCCAACGACCCTAAATATGTTCATGCTGTTTATTTCTATTCTTCACAATGGTTACTTTCTCAAATGGGATTACTAGCCTGTTTTAATGTTGTATTTTAATCTCCATCATGTGCTTGAGTTTTAATGAGTTTTCTCCATACTCTCTATTGTTATTAATTTGCATCCTGAAGAAGTTGGTTGCCCTTCTATTGCTTGTACTCATCGAACCCTAGAACCTATTTTACATGAAATATGAATTCCATCAGCACAATTGTTAGAAGAAAGCACATCTCTTTTCTCCTTGCAGCATCTTCTTCCCCATCCTGGGGATTTGCAGCTTGTTGCAAACCTAAGTTCCAGCTTCTTTATGTTTTACAAGATATTTGTGGTTTTCTTATGTAGAAACAATAGAATTTAAACGCTTTCCTATTTTATGTTTGGTTTGTGTTTCTTGGATGCCACATAGAATTATTAATAATAAATCAATATCACCCAGCATACCTGCATAGATTTGCCTAGTAGGACATAGTATAACCAGCCACCAAATCCTAATATTTAAAACAGATAAAGTCATGTGATACACTACTGCCAATATGTGCCATAGGTTACTGGAATTTTCATTTCCCAAGGAGGATAGGAAAAAGAAAAATCAATTTACCAGTTGGTGTTCTGACTGGTTAAGATGGGAATAGAGCTGATAGTAAGCAAAGATGTCAAATCTGTAAGGGCTAGAGGGAAGAACAAGCTGTCGATATAATTAAGTATGGTTTTCATCAAGATGCCTGAAGCTCAGCCAGGGGTGGACCTGAAGCTTTGAGATAGCAGCACTTTCTGAATGCGTACTCTTAGGATTTCCAGTCCCTCTGAATTCTCTCAGCATCTTCCAAATATCGAAGTTCACAGAGAGAGACACAATGGTCAGAAGGAGCTGTGAAAATTCCACCAAGTCCCTCTTTCTTTGTAACAGCATGGAACTAGTAATATATATCAGTTTGATTCCCACTAGGAGGGGACAGTATTTTTACTACAAAGGGTTAACCTGCTAAGTAAGGCAGACAGTTCCACAGCCACTTTGAGTCCAGCCAGCCCACAGCCAATCAATCCTGGCCATGTTCCTTTTCTTACACTGAATACCAAAAGGCTATTAAGTCTCTGAAAAGCTGTATCAAACACCAAGCAAAGCCCTGAAAGATGGCAAGATTGAAAGGGGACTCTGAAGGCAGCTAGTCAATGCCTGGAGCTCAAAGGCGTTGTCTGCACAGTTGCTTCTTTTCATCATTGCTCAGATCCTAAGTTGTTTAAGGCCTATGAAAGGTTTCAGGGAGCCAGCATATTTCTAAAGTTAGGCCAAGTCTGCCATGTGAATGCATGAGAATTCTATCAGATTGCTTATACCCTTGCCAAACCCTTCAGGGCAGTTTCAAAAAAAAAAAAAACACATTTAAAAACCTAATACAGGATCATTCACCGAGATCTAAGGTAGAGTCTAAAAGGCATCTTTCTTCCAGGTAAAAAATGGAAAATGCAATCTCAGAAACAATCTCCTCACACTTTTCTCTTGTTTTTCCCAATTTATCATGGAAGGATTAGTGAGACCTTATCTTCAATTGTTACACCTTTGCTACAAGAACTTTCAGGCACATATGTTTCCATCACCAAAACAAAAAAGAAAAGAAAAGAAAGACAGACAGATGGAGAAAGGGAGGGAGGAAGGAAAGAAGGAAGAAAATACACTTAATAAGGAAAAAATACACTTAAATTGTACAAAATCATTATTGCTTGGTTTAAGGATATTTCATTTAGTCAATAAGATTCCAGTTAACAAGGACTTAGTTCCTGTTAGGATAATTCTGGCTGATAGGGTTCATGAGGAGCAAATGAAAATTGTAACAATTGGTCAAAATGTTAAAGGTTTTAATAATTTCTTGCTATCCTCTACCGTGAGGGATTTAAACAGTACATGTAGTTGACACTGATAAAGAAAACACATGGGATTCCACAACATTTGATATGAAGAGAAGTTCCTAAGTACTGTCTACCAACCTCACTCCCTCCCAGTTCAAAGGCACTATCACTCTGTATCCACCGCAGATGATGTAGTGCCATATTTTGAGAAAAATACTACTGACTTCTTCTTGGAAAGTTACGTTCATGATTGCAATTGTTCCCTTTTCCCAGGTGGTTATTAAAAACTCCCACAGATTTCCAAAAAGTCTTCAACCTGTATCTCAAATAGGAGGGAGAATGAAGTTTCTTCAGACCAACAATTTAATTCAATTACCTACAATGGAGGGGAAAGAAGAAAAATATGGTACAAGCCAAATCAATAAGAGCTGAAGAGAAGTATCAGATACAAATGCTTCTGTCTGGTGTTTTGGTCCTCTTTATACTTAACATAAAGGTTTCAGGAGCAGAAATCAGTGTAAGTTTTTATTATATTCTATTAGATTACCCCCCCCAAAAAAAATCAAACTGAAACAAACATCTTCTTTCCTCTATGAATAAACAAATGAAGAATGGGAAACATTTTTTCTCTTCCTACCTTAAATTGTTCAATAATCAAGGTGAGCTACTTATATGTGGCCCAGCTGACCACTTGGAAGTTATAAAGAATGGCAAGTTACCCTTATGGAGTAGACAGATCATATTTAAGGAAGAAGAGGTGGCCAATAGCAAGAAAAGGGAGCATGGTAAAAGAGGAAGAGATATAGACAACTATAGAAAGTTCCTTCCAAGTCTTTGAAAAATCTGAGAAAAAAACAACCAATAGAATCAAGTTGAATGGTCTTCAAAGCTCACAGAGTCAAGGATAGCTTGCATTCCCACCAGACAAAAACCAAAGACTAATAATATATTGGTTATTAAGTGCATCTAATCAATAATTATCAGGCAAACCACAAAGTAAAGAACTGTGGAGCATAGTGAAGAAAACAAGGAGAGTCTTGGAGAGACATAGTTGGTGATTTTGTAAACAGTGACAGTCAAGTGACTATTCCAACCAGGCCTAGATGATGAAAGTTGAGCAAAGTTTTATCATCCCAAGAACAGAAATGACGTACATTAAAAATCAATCTGCTATAAATGAGAAAGGCAATATCTAAAATTACATATGAACACTTGATAGATTAAGAGCATTTAGACAGTGTAGAAGAATGATTGGTGCCCTTGAAGTCATGACAGGAGAAACTATTCACATAAGACAAAAGAGAGAAAAGACTAAAGTCAATGAATGGGGAATTAGCGAGGCACAGCAGAAGGCAAAAGAATACTGAAATGCTTGTGACTGGGGGCCAGATGAAACAGAAAAGGAAGGAGAAACTTGAGAAATAATTTGAAAGGAATAATAGCCCGAATTTTTCAACATTTGGCTTCGACCATGGATCTAAGAAATTCAATGAACCCAAAACAGTAGATCTAATGAAAATTAAACCCAAACTTATCATAAATAACTTTTTTAAAACCAGGCATAAAGAGAAAACCTTAACAAGCAGCCCAAGGGATAGGACATAATAGATACACAAAAATCTACCCATGTTTGTGGGCCACACTATTCACAATATCCAAGTTAATCAATCAACTCAGGCACCATCAACAGATGACTGGCTAAAGAAGATAGAGCATGTGTATGCAGTAGAGCTATTCAGGCACGGTGGATTAATTTAATCATTTGCAGTATAATACGTTGAATAGACATACTAGAGATCATTGTGATAAGTAAAGTAAGTTAGACTCAGAAAGACAAATACAACATGTTTCCTCTCATATGGAGAATGTATGTGTGACTCTGTGTATGCATATTTTTGTACCTCCCGTGTGTGTGTGTGTGTGTGTGTGTGTGTGTGTGTGTGAGAGAGAGAGAGAGAGAGAGAGAGAAAATAGAAAGGAGACTGTTTAGTAAGATGAAGGGGACCATCAGGAGTTTGGAAAGATGGGGAAATATGACAAAAATATATTATAAACATTCTTGAAAACATGATAATGAAACCCACTATTTTGTATGATAATTATATGCTAATTAAAAATCTATAAATAAAGAAGTATAATCCAAGCAAGTAATGTTATCTTTAAAAATAACTCAAGGAAAAACATAACTGTAAATATATCTTGAAAATGATAAAATGAAGCTATTTTTCAATAAGTAAAAGCTGAAACAACAAACCATTGCTATAAGAATCATTAACATCTAGGCCTACATAAAATATGGGAGAAGACTAGAGTCACTGCATAGGAATGTGTATCACCTGTGTTCTGTAATTTGTAAGTGATTGAAAAAAGGACAGGTAAATGTTGCACTGGTTGACTAGCACACAACGGTAACTGTATCAGCTAATGTTAAGTGATATATCACACAAAAACTTAAAGACTGAAGACAACTATTTATTATTCGTAGTGGTCACTTGAGACAGTCCTTCTGTTCTAAGCCATTCTTGACTGATCCTAGTGGGCTCATAGTTTGGCATCTGCAGTTCCCTGGTAAGACTGTTTGAAGAAACTGAGCTAAGACCACATTCACTCAGATGGCTTAGCTCTGATCCATCCTGGCAGGATAACCTACCTATCATTATCATTATGACATGGCTGAGGTCTATAATGAACTATGGCCAATCACAAAAAAAGGCAGTAGGAAGAAACACTTGCTTTTAAAATCTGTTTGTATTAAGTTATTTTAATCTACATGATTTAGAACAAGTCATGTGGACAACCTCAAAATCAGTCTGCAAAAACAACAAAGAATTTAAAGTACAGAGAAAAATTATGTCTATAAGGAAATATTTGAATCTATTAATGAAATTGGCCTGCTTTAGTATAAGAGGGTTAACCCATCTACCAGATAACACACACACACACACACACACCACATAACACACATAAAGTGACCTCAAAGTTTTATCTGCTTATCACTTATTTATCATATCCAATAATCATGTTATGAAGGTTGAGGACTACATAAGACTTTGTTTACGGGAGATAGGACCTGGACAGTATAATAATTTAAGAAACACCTTTAAACAGGGTAGGTAGGAGGCAGTTACTAAAGAAAGAATGAGAGTCAATGTCTTATTTAGGGGTTTTATTGCTGTGAAGATACACCATGACCATGGAAACTCTTATAAAGGAAAACGTTTAATTAGGTCTGGCATACAGTTTTAGAGGTTTAGTCCATTATCATGGCCAGAAACATGGCAGCTTATAGGTAGACAGGGTGCTGGAGAAGGAGCTGAGAGCTGTACATCTTTATCAAGATGCAGCAGAAGTGAAGGCTGAGTCCCACTGTGGGTGTAGCTTGAGCATATGAAACCTTGAAGCCTCCTCCAACAGTGACACATTTCTTCTAACTTCAACAGAGCCATACATGCTAATAGTGTCATTCCTTATGGGTCACACAATCAAACACATGAGTTTATGGGGGTCATACCTACCCAAATCACCACAGTCAGAAACGAGAAGTAAGATATGGCAAGCAATAGCCTAATAACAAGGGCTCACGTTTCTCTGGCAAAATTTTATATTGCCTTTCTTTGGTTTTCAATCCTTTAGAAGATTATTAATAAACATATAAAGCAGGAATCCAAAACTGACTGCAAAATGGGCACTAAGTACTATCTAGGGGAGAATCAGGGCTTATTGTGATCTTTGTTACCAAAAAAAAAAAGAACAGTTACAACGCTTCTGACAGCCTTGAGTTTTCAGAAGAAATGAACTAAAATGAAAGGAGAAAAAAATTCACATACACAAATGAAAGCAAAAGCTTCAGAGAAATAACAACTTAGGTTCAATTCACTTAGCTCAGCACTGATTTCCTAGCCCTCCTGTCCAAGTGGGGTAACAATGGGTTCCGCTGTCAACCTTTAGTAAAAAATATATTTAATTGTATTAAATACAATTAAACTGTATTACTGTTTGAGTGGTACAGACAATAGTGTTCATTATTACATTCAAGAATAATGTATTTAATTTTCTAGTGAACTGATCTCATGCAAATTCAAGTTGGCAAATTAAAATATTTTTTAAAATAAATTATATTTGAAATTGTATGTGTTTTATTTTAAGTAACATGGACTCCATGAAGAAAATGATATTCATGCTCTTTTAAATCAAATTCATTTGTTCTTATATTGAATACAGGAAATCTAAGAGAAAAGAGAAACAGAGAAGGAAGAGAGAAAGGGAGGGAGGGAGAATCTCCTTTGGAGCATATGCAAATATTTTTGAACAATTAGAAACTGTTAAGATTTAGCCTAGAAAAGAACTGATAGTATTCCAGGCATTTTAGATTCCTCTGTTGAGAGTTCTCTGTTTAGGTCTCCACTCCATTTTTTATTGGATTATTTGTTCTTTTGATGACCAATTTCTTGAGTTCTTTGAATATTTTGGAGATCAGCTCTCTGTCTGTTTGTAGGGTTAGTGAAGATCTTTTCCCATTCTGTAGGCTGTCGTTTTGTCTTGTTGACCATATCCTTTGCAGAAGCTTTTCAGTTTCAGGAGGTCCCACTTATTAATTGTTTCTCTCAGTGTCTGTGCTGCTAGGGTTATATTTAGGAAGTGGTCTCCTGTGCCAATGTGTTTAAGTTTACTTCCCACTTTCTCTTCTATGAGGTTCAGTGTGGCTGGCTTTATGTGGAGGTCTTTGATTCATTTGGACTTGAGTTTTGTGCATGGTGATAGATATGGGTCTATTTTCATTTTTCTACATGTTGATATCCAGTTATGCCAGCACCATTTGTTAAATATGCTTTCTTTTTTCCATTTGATATTTTTTGATTCTTTGCCAAAAATCGGGTGTTCGAAGGTGTGTGGATTAATATCTGGGTCTTCTATTTGGTTACATTGGTCCTCCTGTTTGTTCTTATGCCAGTACCAGGCTGTTTTCAGTACTGTAGCTCTGTAGTAGAGTTTGAAGTCAGGGATTGTGATACCTCCAGAAGTTCTTTTATTATACAGGATTGTTTTCGGCTATCCTGTGTTTTTTGCTTTTCCATATGAAGTTGAGTACCATTCTTTCGAAGTCTGTGAAGAATTTTGCTGGGATTTTTATGGGCATTGCATTGAATCTGTAGATTGCTTTTGCTAAGATTGACATCTTTAAAATGTTAATTCTACCTACCCAAGAACATGGGAGATCTTTCCACTTTCTGGTGTCCTCTTCAATTTCTTTCTTCAAAGATTTAAAGTTCTTGTCATACAAGTCTTCCACTTGTTTGGTTAGAGTTACTCTGAGATATTTTATGCTATTTGTGGCTTACAGAAATGTTCAACATCCTTAGTCATCAGAGAAATGCAAGTCAAAACTACTCTGAGATTCCATCTTACACCTGTAAGAATGGCCAAGATCAAAAGCACTGATGACAACTTATGCTGGAGAGGTTGTGGGGTAAAGGGAACACTTCCGCATTGCTGGTGCGAATGCAAGCTGGTACAAACCCTTTGGATGTTGGTGTGGCAATTTCTCAGAAAAATAGGAAACAACCTTCCTCAAGACCACTTTTGGGTATATATCCAAAGGATACTCAATCATGCCACAAGGACATGTGCTCAACTGTTCATAGCAGCTTTGTTTGTCATAGTCAGAACCTGGAAACAACCTAAATGCCCCTTGACTGAAGAATAGATAAGGAAAATGTGGTACATTTACACAATGGAGTATTACACAGCAGAAAAAAATAACAACAGCTTGAATTTTGCAGGAAAATGGATGGAGCTAGAAAAATTATTTTGAGTGAGGCAACCCAGACACAGAAAGACAATTATCACATGTACTCTCTCATAAGTAGTTTTTAAATGTAAAGCAAAGAAAACCAGCCTTCAAATCACAACCCCAAAGAATTCAGACAACAATGAGGACACTAAGAAAGACTTACATAGATCTAATCTACATGGAAAGTAGAAAAAGACAAGATCTTCTGAGTAAATTGGGAGCATGGGGACCTTTGGGGAGGGTTGTGTGGGGGAGGGGAGAGACAAAGAGGGAAGCAGAGAGAGAAATGTAGAGCTCAATAAAAATCAATAAAAGAAAGAAAGAATTGATATTATTTCAAGACAGAAATACTATTCTAATATCCAATATATTATTCTGTTCAGTGTCTCCAGTTCCATCCAAATCCTAAAGAACAATTATGGATTCATTTATGATAATCAGTGCAATTAAGTATTACCTACTGACTTACTTTTGCACACAAAACTCATGTTATCAAAGTAAAAGCCTGGTGGAGGGGAAAAAGAAAAGTATCAATGAGTATGAGAGAGGCACAAGAGAAAGTAATGGGGGAATATGGTCAAAGTCATTACATAGGGGCTGCAGGGATAGCTCTGTAGGTCATAGACATTGCTCCTCTTCTAGATGGATCAAAGTTGGATTCCCAACATTCATGCGACAACTCACAAACATCAGCAACATCAGGTCCAGAGGATCTGGTGCCCCCTTCTCGCTTCAGTGGACACTAGGCACATGTTGGCAAACCACTCACACAAATAAAATAATTAATACACTACATACATAAATACAATTTATGCATTAAATTAATTTTAATAAAAATTAAAAAGAAAATGTAGGTGTTTAGAATAATATCATGGGTATATATGAGTTATATATCTGTAATTTAAAAACACCCATTTTCAGGGAGCCAGTGTAGTTTACTCAAGAAGAAGCCAAAGTGTTACTTGTGGGCCAAATCCTGTTACATGTTTCTGTTAGCAAACTTTTCCTGAAATGCAGCTATGACCGATGGCCTTCCTATATTAGCCATAGCTTCACCAGCCTGTAATGGAAAAGTTGTGAAGGAAACCATTTGGTCCACAAAACCTATAAGTGTGTGCTATTATTTACCATTTTACAGAGAAAGCCTGGTATAGTGGACAGAACATAGCTTTGAAGCTAAAAAAGCCTGGATACAACTCTCAATGTTGCTAACTGTATCTCTAAATTTCAGCCTTTTATTTGTTTGTTGTTGTTTGTCTTACTGTTAGTGGTGGGTTTTGTTTTGTTTAGGTTCGGTTCAGTTCGGTTTGGTTTGCTTTGCTTTGCTTTGATTCGAGATGGACACACAGGATTGACAGAGATCTACCTGCCTCCGCCTCCTCAGTGCTGGGATTAAAGGTGAGCACCACCATTCCAGGCATGTTTCAGCCTTTTAAAAGGTAATAGAATTGGTAATCTCCTTGATGTAAAGACTACAATTACCTGTGGGTATAAATGTGGGTAAAAACAAATGTCTATGCATTGTTGTTATGGTTTATACTATCTTAGTAAATTAGCAGTTGTAGATTCTCCAATAGCTATGACTTCTAAGTAGTAGCGCTAAGTAGTTAACTAGGTTTCCAGTACCAGGCATGATCTCCTTCTTGTTGAAAAGGTCTTGTGTCTAATCAAAGAGTTGTTGGATTCCACCAAGGCACACATGCAGCTATTGTGTCCATAAGGTTACCTTTGTTCTTCAAAGCCAAAGTGGTAGTAAGTCCATTCATAAGTAAGGAGATAACAACAGCAAAAGAAGCTAAGATGAAAATGTACTCCGCTGGGTACTATGAACTGGAAGTTTCTTAGATAACATTTTTGTTATCATTAGACATAAAACTATTTGGTTTATACTATTCAGTTAATTAACGTTTTTAATTCCACATATTCCTTGAATTTTTAACAGTGTGTGTATGTGTGTGTGTGTATGTGTGTGTGTGTGTGTGTGTGAGAGAGAGAGAGAGAGAGAGAGAGAGAGAGAGAGAGAGAGAGAGAGAATGTGTGGAGGTCGGAAGATAACTGTGGGAACTGGTTCTACCATATGGGTCTCAGGGATAGAAACCAGGTTGTCAGTCTAGACAGAACAAGTTGTCAGGCTTGGTGGCAAACAGCCTTAGCCACTAAGCCAACTTACTAGACTCTTTACTTAAAATTTTCTGTCAATGATGTTTAATTATGCTTATATAGAAAACAATGAATACAGTGTTACAATAATAGGTAGATACAGATCCTCACCATGTGATAAAAGGTATCACGGTCAACCTAAGAGGAGAGGTTTTCGTAGGTGGGACTGAGCATACTATTTTTTAAATTTTCATTTTAAAATTTTTACTTATAGCATATTTTGATCATATTCTTTTCTCTCCCCAAATTCCTCCCAGATCCTCCCCAACTCTTTCTACCCATTCCAACTTCATACTCTCTCTCTCTCTCTCTCTCTCTCTGAAAAAAATAAAACACAGAACAGAGATCAGAAATCATGGTACTATTGCTTTGATGAAACACCATGAACAAAAGCAAGCTGGGAGGAAAGGATTTAACTGGTTTACTCTTCAACGCTGTAGTCTTGTCATTGAAGGTAATCAGGACAGGAACTCAAATATTGCAGAAACCTGTAGGAGGAGCTGATGTGGGGCCATGGAGAGGTTCTGCTTACTGGCTTGCTCATCATGGCTTACTCAGCAAAGGCTGGGTGTTCCCCCATTTGATCACTAATTAAGAAAATGCCTTCCAGCAGGATCTTAAGAAGGCATTTTCTCAAATGCGGCTCCCTCCTCTCAGATAACTCCAGTTTGTCTCAAGTTGACATAAAACTAGCCAGCACTATACTTCTTAAAAGTGACATCATTTCTCATCTTCTAGTTAGGACCTAAACATTGAAAAAGAAAAACAGCTCTAGGGAAATTTAAAATTTTTGTGTGATTTAATGATTAAGAAAAATTAAACAAGATGACAAAAATCATTAGACTTTACTATGAAATGAAATGGTTTACAACAGAATTTTCCTAAATAAGTAGTTACAATGAAAGTTTTAGGTTTTAATTATTTTTTGTTGTTGTTGTTTCTGTTTTGTTTTGTTTTTTGAGACAGGGTTTCTCTGTAGCTTTGGAGCTTGTCCTGGAACTTGCTCTGTAAACCACTCTAGCCTCAAACTCACAGATTCCCCTATCTCTGCCTCCTGAATGATGGAATTAAAGGCGTGTGCCACCATCTCCCAGCATGATTTTAATTCTTATAACAACAAACACCTCCCCCCTCTGGTTTTCTGTTTTCCTTGTAATCACATCTTTACATGTGAGCTCCTTGGTAGCATGTTTTCCACCTATAAACATTTGAAGATTTTCCAGATATCTTTCTTATGCTAATTTTCATGTTCACTCACTTATGGTTAAATAGCATACTCCAAGTCATGTTGATGACTTTAGACCTACATAAATGTTTTCTTGGTTGAGGATGTGATCTTAATAAATGTTTCACATAAGTTCAAAAATAATATGTATCCTGCACTCCTATCGCTCCCTCTCCCTTCCTGTTTTTCTCCTGATCAGTTAAGCAACATTTTTGCAATTGACTTTGCCCTCTGAGTGTTCTATTAGGTATAACTTGTTTGTTTTGTTTTGATGGTTTTTCAAAAAGTTAAAATATATGTCTCCAATATATTACATTCCAACTTCTGTTACAATAACTTACAAAGTGTTCTAAATCTCTGTATTTCTTTGCAAAAGCATTCATTTTTTTAGTAGATATTATAAACATGTATGAATTCATTTTTTATTATTTCTCTTTTTTACCCTTGTATCATTCCAATAAATTTAAAGATAAGAGGAGTTTTTTAACAATTAAGTGTGTGTTATATGTGTGTGTACAGCCATGTATGAAGGTGCACTCACCCATGTGGATCAGAGGCTGATGTGATATGTATGAGTGAGTATACAAGCACAAAACACATGCATACAAGGGCTTACACTGAACTCACCAATTGTCTAGTCTGTCTAGCTAGGAGACCTCCCAGGATCTGACTGTCTGTACCCCCAACCCCTAGTTTTGGCTTTCTAGGAACATACCGCCACACCCAGCTCTTGCATGAATGGTGGGGATCTGAACTCAGGTCATCAAGCTTGCACAGCTTTCAACCCCCTGAGCTATCTCCCCAGCCAGAAAAAAATATCAACATATCCAATTTACGGTGGCTGCTATTACTATTTTTATATAGATCTCCATTTTGATTAGCTTTTTACGTTGCTTTTTTTCAGTTATCTAGTGATGCCTCATGTATGCTGAGCAAATGCTCTAACACTGAGCTCTCCCACACTTCCCCAGACTGGTGCCATTTACCTTCAGTCTGAAGAAGACTAAAATTCATTAAACATATGTATGAAATAATTGACAAATAAAATTGTTCCACATCAAAAAGTAATTGAAATAAAAATGTTTTCTCTTAATTATTTTATGGTTGTATAATTTGTTTTTTTCTCCTGAGTAGATAGAAACATCTTGTCACTATATATTACTTGTGATTTTTATTTTCTCTTCATCATTTCTGTGATCATCATAGTTTGATCATGATAGATACTGAAATGGTTTTATTCAGGTCAGTCCTACATCTAGTCTTTTGATATGTGTAAGCATGTTTACACATGCTTTTTTTTCTCATCACCTTTCAAAGTTTCTAACCTGGATAGGGTTAAGAATTTTTTGTTCTAGCTCATACAAAATCTCCTCCCTTTCTTCAGCAAGACTCCCAGAGCTGAGCCCAGTGCTTGGCTAGGGAATCTCTGCTTCTACTTCCATCAATTACTGGATGAAGGATCTATGATGACAATGAGGGTATTCACCAATCTGATTACAGTAGATGGTTCAGGCACGCTTTCCACTATTGCTAGGAGTTTTAACTGGGATCATCCTTGTGGATTCCTGGGAGTTTTCCTGGTACCAGATTTCTCCCTAACACCTAAATGTCCCCTCTTTCATTATTCCCCTCAGTCCTTCCCCGAACCCATTTCCTTTACCCAGCATGCCCAACCCTCAAATTCCAATCCTTACATCCTCAAACCCCACTCCCAGTTTACCCAGGAGATCTCTTCTATTTCCCCTTTCCAGGAAAATCTATGCATCCCTCTTTGGGCCCTCCATGTTAACTGGCCTCTCTGGAGCTGTGGATTATAGGTAGGCTATGCTATATTATACTCCGGGAGTCAGGATGAGGGAACCCACAGAGACAGCTGACCCGAGCTCATGGGAGACATGGACTCCAGACCAACAGTACAGGAGCCTGCACAATGGGATCAACTTAGTCCTCTACATGTGTGTGACACTTGTGTATATTGGTCCCTTTGTAAGGCTCCTGGCAGTGAAATCAGGATCTGTCCTGATCTTACCTGGTTTATAGGAACCTGTTCCCCATGCTGGATTATCTTGTTCAGCCTTGACACCAGGGTTACCCTGCATCAACCTGATGTTCCATGCTTTCTTCAAGACCATGGAAGGCCTGACCCTTTCTGAATGGAGACAGAGGAGGAATGGATGAGGAGGGGGGTAGATGGAAAGCAGGAGGGGGGATAGGTGGAGAGGAGGGAAAGGAAACTATAGTCAGTACATAAAATAAATGAAAACATGTTATTTAAATAGAATAAAATAAAATTTAAAAAAAATAATTACCACCTTCTCCTTGAGTCTGTTGGTCAGCTTGTTGGTTTGTGCTAGGGACTACACCTAGGGCCTTGCCTACATAGGCAAGTGCCTTACCACTGAGCTATATACCCACACTCTGACTTCCTTTGTGATTCCATGTTATATACACTTAGGACCACTTGGTTGTTGTCATAGTTGTGGGGACTTCTTCATTTGTTTTCAGCTTACTTTTGCAACTTCCTCTGCGCTTTCCCACTAACTCATTAGTAGGACTTTTCTGTTGTTTTGTTGTTGTTGTTATTGTTTTCTATAGAGTGCTTTTCTCTTTAAACCTATGCAGTATATTTTCAGATGCACTATTTTTCATGTCTGGATTAAGTATAACCACTAGGATATCTATTAGTTACTTTCCTGTTGCTGTTATAAAACACCACGGCCAAGGGAACTGATAGAAAGAAAGGTTTTGTTTGACTTATGGTTCCAGGAGCATAAGAGTTTGTCATAGCTGGAAGCAGTCCAGCAAGATGCTATCACGCTGAGAGCTCACTTCTTGGACTGCATACACAAAGAAGAAAGAACAAACAAGAAATGGCAGGAGTCCTTAAATTCTCTAAGTGTGCCCCCAGGAAATAGTTCCCTGCCCAAACAGCACCACCACCTGGAGAACAAATATTTCAACATTCGAGTTTATGGGGGATATTTTCATTCAAACCACCACGTGATTCTTTTCATATCTTCTAGTTTCAAATCTACCAGACACTTAGAACTTTACATGTTCCATTTGTCTACTAAAATTCCTTTTACTAATTGTAGGAATGTGGGTTACTTATACTCTTGTTTTAGGTTACTATTGCTGTAATATAACACCATGACCAAAAACAAACTTGGGGAGGAAAGGGATTTTTCCCTCACAGTTCCATGTAACAATTGATTGTATAAAGGAGTGAGGGTGGGACCTCAAACACTGCAGGAACCTGGAGGCAGAGGCTGATGCCATGGAGGAGTCTCTTACTGGCTGACTCTTCATAGATCAGCCTGCTTTCTTCCAGAACCCAGGACCACCAGTTCAAGGATAGCGCCACCCACAATGAACTAGGCCCGCCCCCATCAATTGCTATTTAAGAAAATGCCTTACAGCTGGATCTTATGAAGGTAATTTCTCAATTGAGGTTCACTCCTTTCAGATAACTCTAGCTGTGTCAAGTGGACATAAAACTAGCTACCACAATCCTTGAATATAATTATAACTGTTTTAAATCCCTTATCTGATAACTCTGTCATGCCTATAATATAGGGGTCAGTTACAGGACAGAGTTCTCTATCTCTTATCTCTTCCATATAGACTTGTTTTGCTCAAAATGTAGTGGGTGCAGCATGCTTTGTGTGTCTGAATTTTATATCTTCCTGAATTGAATATTGGGCTTCATTCTATATAGCATAGCAATTGCTTCGTCCTTTCAATCTTAATTTTGTGATATGTCTGGTGGTTCAAGCGTCTCATTTCACTCTAGGGCTAATTTTTCCTACTTCTGGAGAAAGACCTGTGTTAATTAGGTTTTTATTGCTGTGCTAAAATACCATGACAAAAGCAACATTGAGAGGAAAGTGTTTCTTTTACTTACACTTTCACATCACAGTCCATCATCGAGAAAAGTCAAGGCTGAAACTCAAGGCAGGAACCTAGATATAGGAGCTGGTACAGAGGCCTTGGAGGAGTGCTCCTTACTACTTTGCTCCTCATAACTAGACCAGCCTTCTTTCTTATACACTGCAGGACCACCCACCCAGGCTTGGTATCACCCACAATGGTTGATTATCTTAATTACTTTTGTATTGCTGTGAAGAAATACCATTACCAAGACAATTATAAAAGAAAACATTTAATGTGGCTTACAATTTCAGAAGAGTAGAGTTCATGATGGAAGAACTCAGAGCTCACATCTTGATCCACAACCACAAGGCAGAGACAAAGTGGGACACACAGGACTCTTCTGAAACCTCAAGACCCACTCCTAGTGACACACCTCCTCCAACAACCCGCACTTCCCAAATCTCCCAAACATTTCCACCAACTGGAGACTGGTGTAGGAGGTCCTTCTGTCTAAGTGTTGCTTTCATTAATTAATAAAGAAACTGTCTTGGCCTTTTGATAGGGCAGAACTTAGGTAGGCAGGGAAGACAAAACTGAATTCTGGGAGGAAGAAAGCAGAGTCATAGAGACACCACGGATCTGCCAGAAACAGACACTGGGAATTTTACCCCATAAGCCACTGCCATGTGGTATCACACAGATTAATAGAAATGGGTTAAATTAACATAAGAGTTAGTTAATAAGAAAGTAGAGCTAAAGAACCAAGCAGTGATTTAATTAATACAGTTTCTGTGTGGTTATTTTGGGGCTAAGCTAGCCGGGCAGCCGGGACAAACAAGCAGGCCCTCCTCCTACAGGAAACCAAGAATACAAATATATGAACCTATGGGGCCATTCTCACTCAAACCATCACACTGGATCTTCATATTAAGATTAAGACTAATTAAGAAAATGCACTACAGATTTACCCACAGGCAAATATCATGAAGACATTCTGTCAAATGAGAGTCCCCCTTGACAAATGACTATAACTTGTCCCAAGATGACATAAAGCTAGCCAAGTTCTCTACTGAATGCCTAAGACATTGCACAGTGACTAGAAGTAACACTGAAGGCCAACTCAGTGCAACCCCCTTCCTATTCTTGATGATAGTATAAAAGTTCTAGCTGGACATTTGTAAACATCTGTCTTCTCACCACTGTATAAGGGAGAAAAGGCCAGGATACCATCTTTTCACATTTAGAGCTCACACTGAATTTTCCAGGCTGCGGTTGGTTTTAGGCTAAAAAGAAAAGTTAGAAATGGGGCTTCTAGGAGGTCATTAATCACTTGCAATCAGGACTTATAGCTATTTACAGGATGTGAAAGACTCTAAAGAAAGAATAAGTGACTTCGTCATCTTTGGGGGGGGTCATTACAAATCCTGCTAAGGTTACACTCATTAAAACTGCTATTAAGTTTTCCTCGCCCATCAGGATAGTTAATTAATTCTTCCTTATAATTTAAGATTAAAGTTATTATGAGATAAAATAAAAATTAACATGTCCATAGACGGGGCAATGTGACAATTTTAGGAAGTTGTTGAAAGATCCTCCCCATCAAAAAAAATAAAATGAGATTGTGGTAAATTATTCTGAGCCCTTAAGTTAAAAGGTGAACATTGGCAGCCAGTGGACATTTAAAACCTTATTTCATTAATTTGGCCTGGATTCTTCTTCTGTTTTGTTTTGTGTTTCATTAACAGTGATTTTATATTCATTAATAATATATTGTTTTTATAAAGCTAGTTTCAATGTAAATTCTTTAAGGAAAAGTTCAGAGTTACAAATCCAAAATCCCAGGACCTATGGTGAAAAACAAAACAAAAAGTCTCTCTCATTGATAACCTCATAAGAAAGCTGCATCCCTTTAATTGCACAGAGTATACACAATCACTCCATGATCTTCAGTTTACTGTGACTGTTTTTGCAGTATTTAGTTGGTTGTTCATCTTATCCCTGCTTTTTCTGTAGCATCTGCATAATTTGGTTGAATGCCTAATCTTTGAGAATAAACTAGTAATACTCCTAAAGTAATGTGCTTGACAATCGCCTAAGCTCTTTATGCGTATTAACTTACTGAATATTGCTAATGTTCTATGAAGTAGATCTCACACTATATTTTCTATTTTCTAGACAGAAATACTGCAATATAGGGAAGCACATAACTCATCCAAATGGTAGAACCAGTCAATGAACTTAGAACCAGACCCTAGCTCCTCTTGACATTACAATGTTCTGCTTCTTGGCCATTCACGGGTGTTTGAGCAAAAGCACATGATTTTGATAAGTAACCTGGACACCAAGTTCTCTGGAGTATCTGAGTACAAAAGCATCTCCTCGAATACTGATTACCTGGTGCAACATGTAGGAACCAATGAGATGCTTTAAAACCTGACTCTGGGAATAAAATTGAATGTTTTACATCTCTATCTTGATCCTAATGCTACTATTGAATATGGGTTGGCATGGTGATGGGATGAAGATGAACTAAAATGGACAGTAAAAATTGTGATGAAAGACTGCCTTGAGTATTTGTGAATGTTGACTTGGTCAAGGCTCATTTGAGACATCCCATTTATAACATTAAAAAGTCCTTAAAAATGAGGAAATTCAAATTGAGTTCTGTATTTATGAGAATACCCTAGCAAGTGCACAAAGTCAGAACTACAGGGGAGGGTAAGAAGAGTTCTCAGGAGCAGTAAAAGTAGCAGGTGCAGGTATTCAGGGCATACGCTGCAGTTCACTTTGTTAAGGAGTATCATTGTCATAATATTTTGAATGTTGAGTATAAAAATACCCAAGCACATTCTGAGGACTCAAATGCAATAGGTCTTTAATAAGGCCTAGCATTTGTGTGTGTGTATTGAAAACTTCATTGGTGCTTCTGATGTCCAGCCAATGGGGAGACTTAAAGGAAAGTATACAATGTGAGAGGTAAGGGCCATGTGGACACATGAAAGGACACCTGTTCTAGTGTGCAGCATAGTGATACACAGAAGATTTTATGGCAAGTTAAAGTGAGTGATCAATTTAAAATGAGACTTGTGAATAAAGAGAATTAAGTAGCTAAGAGAAAACACAGTAAAGAAAACAGGAAGATTGTGGAAACTGGCAAAGCACCAGACACACAAGTGAAAGAATCTGAATTCAAGATCACAGACCCACATAAAAGCTGGGTGTGAAGGTGCAGATCTGGAATCCCAGAACTGGAGTTGGATAAGACGATCCCAGGTACTCCCTCCCAATCCAGTCTACTTAAAATACTAAACTCTAGATGCAGTAGCGAAGTGATTAAAGAAATTCCAGCCATGAGAATAACAAGTTGCACTTAAATGCCTGCTGGGGAGTACCCACCTCATGCTACAAATCTACTAACATAGACTCAGAAACACAAGGTTTGCCCAACTGCTTGTGCTTCATTGGGAAATAAAAACAAGTTTTCTAAATGATGCTCATAAACTCATTCTGTTTAATCATTTACTTAATTCAAATTCCTGGTATCATTCTCTTGTCTGCATTGGAAGTGATTTTGTAAGAAGAAGTATTTATTTAAAATT
>PVIU01008371.1:0-82951 GCA_004026605.1 Ondatra zibethicus
TAAGTGCTTAGTGACCTTTATTTTATAGCTAGGGTCCACTAATGAGTGAGTACATACCATAATCATCTTTCTGGGTTTGGGTTACCTCACTCAGGATAGCGTTTTCTATTTCCATCCATTTGCATGCAAACTTCAAGATGTCCTTGTTTTTTACCGCTGAGTAGTATTCTAATGAGTATATAATCCACACTTTCTTGATGGGCAGAATTTCCCAGGGGCCCTCAAAGTCCTTGAGACAGCTGAGGCTCATACTCTCCTACCTTCCTAGTGAGTGAGGATGAGAGAGATGAGGAAGCCAGACTTCAAAGACCAGCAGACTCAGACATGGGCCGTCTGACTTGGTCATTTTACATCCTCAGTTTCCTCATGTACACGCTGGGGAGTCTGGCCTCTGCCTCACTGGGTGGGTGGAGAGAATCACACTGGGAAATCCTTCTCCTACGATGTGTGCAGCTCCTAGACATAGCAAGCCCACTGCGTGTTCACTGCTATTATTGCCTTTTTTTTGTTTTATTGTAAAAGAGTGGTGGTCAGACGCTCCAAGGAATGTAGCACCCTCCCCCAGGGAAGCCACGCACAGCATCATTGTATTCTCCATGTGGCTTGCTAAGCCCATTCATGAAAGTAGAGAAAACAATGAGAAAGCCTGCCTTGGAAGCTGTGAAACTGCTGGGAATAGGGCTAGCTTTTGGGATCTTGGTCAAGGGCTGACTTGGGTGTGTCAGTGCACAGATGCTGGGTGACTGAGCAGACTAGACTGTGGACACAGTATGCCAGTGCAGATCTTTGACAAAAGGACGCCCTGAGCACAAGTAAACTCTAAGCCCTATGCCTGAGCTATACCCCAAAGGAGTCACCAAGATGGGCCAAATGACCTACTCAGGGCAGCCAGTACTTCCTAGCATCCTTACAGTAGGATTCATACAATGGCTGTCTGAATGGGGTGGGTGGATCTCTATACCAGCACTTCCAAGACAAGAAATTTGCATTTTACATTGCAAAAGGTTTCTGAACTATATCTACCGGTAGGGTCTGAATCTATAAAAGCAGACAAACACAGTTAGCTTGGAACAGGCTTGGCCTGGGCACCTTCTCAGGAACTGCAAGGTGACCTACATTAGCTTCCATCTTCTGGGCAGGCAAAATGGAACCCAAAGAGATTATTTTCAGGGGAATGCCAATCTGAAATGGAGGTTTCCACACTGAGGATGTGGCCAGTGTCACTGAAGCTGGGTTTTGCTGGCTGTGCCTAGGGTGAGTCAGAGAATCAGCCTGCTTTCACACACAAAGTAATAAATATCGGGTGCGTGTGTGTGGTGTGTTGTGTTGGGTGTGTGTGCATGCCTGTTCCTATGCACGTGTGGGCTAGAGGTTGAATACAAGTATCTCCCTCTATCGCTCTCCACCTTAGTTTCAGAAACAGCTTTTTTCACCGGATCTCAAGCTTGCTGTTTCAGTGATACAAGCTGGCCATTGGTCCCTAGGATCCACCTGTCTTTACCCACTGTGTGCCAATGCTGGGGTTCCAGGAATATGCTTCCATTCCTGGTTTTTTACATGGGTCCTGGGGAACCTAAATTCAGGCCTTTATGCTTGCACGACAAGTCCTTTACATGCCCACAGTAATTCTCTTTAGATTTCTTAAAGTGCAGAAGGTTACATTGCAAAGTAGAGCCAACACAGCCTGGAATAGAACTGGGGTCCACTATTCTGACCTTAGCTCTCTTTCTTCAGCCAGAATTTGAGGTTCTCTGTAACACTGACCTCTGCTCAGTGTGCTCAAAGCCCTGAGAGCTCTTTGTCCCATGCCCAGCACGCCATGGCTGCGCTGTAAGTGACACTCTCTCAGCTGTTTTCATTCTTCATTATCAGTTATTGAAATAGATCACAACCATGGCCAGAGCCCCAGCACATTGCATGTACTAATTCATTTAATCTCTGCCCTAGGGTGTACTGCTCTACCCAGGCTTCACAGACATTCTTCTTCAGAGAAGAACTCCAGGCTGAGACTAGAGTTGTGTGATCATGGTTATTTCTTTTCTAAAAAATGAAAAAAATAATAATGCAGTACTTGCTACATTGCAGAGGTTCACTGGTAAATGGTGAATATCCTTATCTAAAGAGGCTTTGGGAATGCAATCAAGAAGGTATGACCCAGGGTTCTCAGACTCTCAACCTGTCCCCATCCCTGATAATACTCCATCATCTTCTCATGTGTCCTCGAACGTGGTGAGCAAGCATTGGAGGATATTTACTCCTTCTGAAAGCTCATATGAAAGCCCTGAGACAGACAGACCCATATTCTATGGCCGCGTTAAAATAATATGTGCTTGGGGTCTGGATAAGTGGTTTGGAAGTTGAAAGTGCTTGCTACACAACCCTAACTGATCTGAGTTCTGATCCCTAGAACCCAAGAAAAAGACCATATACAGTAGCACAGGGTCAGTTACTCCCATTTCTGTTGGAAATGGGAGGCAGAGAGGTGAGAAGGGAGGAGCCACACTTAAGGTTGACCTCTCACCTCCACACAGGCACATACCTGCACTCACACATGAACATGCAGACACACACACACACACACACACACATATATATATATATATACACACACAAGCACCAAACAAATTGAAATAAAATAAAATCAAATCTCTAGAATATATAAACCTCTCCCACATCAAGGCCATCTAAGAAAGCCACAGCCTAGGAGCCTAGGAAATGGTCTGGACAATGTCGTGGTAGAGTCCTATTTTATGAAATTGTTCTTAAAATAATCAATGCATTCCCAGACTGAAGATTAATGAAGCAGACACACACACACACTCACATACACAGGACTCACAGATATGCATAGCTATGCACTTACATGCACAAGCTGGTATAATGGTTAATCTCAATTGTCGCCTTGATGATATCTCAAATCCCCTAGGGAGACTGCTAGGCCTGGCTGTGGGGGATTCTCTTGACTGTGTTAACAGAGGTGGAATGATCTTCCCACAGCTAGTGGCACCATTTCCTTACCTGAGATCCTGGACTATGTAACTGACAGGAGCTGAGTAACAGCAAGCATCTACGATTCTGTTAAACGCGGATAACAGGTGTAATATGACTTGCTGCCTTCACTTCTCCGCTATGATGGCCTTCATTTTGAACTGTGAGTCAGAACAGGCCCCTTCTCCTTGAACTTGCTTGTATTGGGATATTTTATCATGGCAACAGGGAAAGGAATCAAGACAGCTGGTTTTACCTCATTAGTTTTAAGCTTCTTTTCTCTCTGAGCCTGAGATCTGAGTAATTCATAGCACAATTGGATTTTATAGTTTGTTTATGTTGATTCTGATTACAGACTAAATGACTACCTGAAATATATTTTTAAAAATCTAATGAAAAACCAGGCATCAATCAAGACCATCTATGGATAAAGACTTGAAACATCTATACTTAGAAATACATGTGGTATTTAGGAGCATATCTAAAAAGACTTATGTAATGTGTTTTAATCAAATCTTGAAGAGAAATTGACCAATAAATCAAATCTCGCAAAGAAATTGACCAATAAATCAAATTTGGAGAGAAAGTGACAGATAAATCAAGGCTAAAAAAGAAAACAGCCTGTATATCAAGCCATGATATGTTTATTAAAGCAACTGATTGTATTAAAGCAGCTGATTGCATTTGGTATGTGTGTGTGTGAACCTTTTTCTTTGTTCTGCCCAAGTATTAAGAAAGCATTTAGGGAGAGAAAAAGAATCTAATATTGTATAAGTTTTTGAATCGTCTATTTCTGGGTCTCTCTTTCCCTATTTCTTCTTTCTTTCTCCCTTACACACACACACACACACACACACACACACAGACACACACACACACACACACCATTTTAAACCAGAATATATGACATGGTTGTGAGGAAAGAGGTAGGGGAGAGGGCTGGTTGTAGACATGCACAACCCTAGACTCACTTTTGTGTTAATCCTGGGATTTCTAAAATACACTTAGCTTCCCTTGCAAAGCCTTCTTGTAACACAGGCCTTTTAGACCCCAGCCATAGAACTTTCATAAACTCTCAGGGGGAGTCCAGGTAAATTAATATCATAAAAAACTAGGCCTTAACATTAATAGTTTAGGATTTTCCACAGAGGTGTGTGCAAATGTATTTTCTAAGATCAATGATACCATATGTATACCTGTGTGTCTAAACTTGAATGCACTCATGAGCCTTGCATAAACATTAGCTAAATATTGAGATGAACCTTAGTGAGCTTATGAGGTATGTATGTAGCTGAAGGAATGTGTAATGTATATGTATGTGCATATAGGTTACATGTGCAGGCTATATGTAAGGGAGTGTATATGGGTAAGGCTGTATGTATGTATGTATTTAGGGATAAACGGGCATATATGTTTGGGAGCAGAGAATGCATCCTACAATCCCTGTGTGTCCTGTTTTCACTTGTAATGCTAGACACAAGTTACTTCAGAGAGGAACTTTCCAAGAAGCCTTCATTTATACTCATGTCATGTTGCCACATGAACTAAAATTTTCTACATTATTCTTTGCAAACATGTACTTGTGGCACTTGCCAGTTTTAATGTCTCAATAAATTGTCACCATATTTATATTCCCCCTGTATGCAATTTGAAGTTCATGGTTATGGCCATAGAAATCCTTTCTACCTATCTATATAATTTCAGTAATATCAGCGACTGGTCAGTTGTTGGGTTCAACAATTTGGGTGTCTTTTCTCTCTGGTCTACACACAAAGACCTACGGCAAGTTCATGAGGCAATAATGTCTCTACTTCACGGAGAGGAAAACTGAGGCAGAAAAAGAAAGTAACTTGCCCTAGGTCCCTCAGCATCTGGTAACCACAGAAGAGAAGGTCTGGAGTGTGTGCTTCTTGCTGAGATCTGTGTCGCTTCCCGTGTCCAGTAGCACGCACTGCCTGCTAAATCTCGACCCTGCTGGCGTAAGTCTTCACAGAGAGCCATAAGCTACTTACCCGGTTCTTGAGCAGAGGGTGCCTGAAGCCAGCCATGAAATGAAGGAGAAATTTGATGTCCAACTCCACCCTTCTAAGAGCTACATCCAGTGTCCCATGTCCTGATGTCAATCAAGCGACTTGGCTTAACACTATCACCACCTTTATAAACTTTAATCACTTTAATTTGTTGACATTCAAATAAGGACAGGCTGCTTTAAGCACTGAAAACCATTGTACTGTCTGGTTGTGTGTGTCAACTAACACAAGCTAGAGTCATCAGAGAGGAAGGAGCCTCAGTTGAGGAAACGCCTCCATGAGATCCAGCTGTAAGGCAGTGTCTCAATTAGTGATCAGTTAGGAAGGGCCCAACCCATTGTGCATGGTGCTAACCCTGGGCTGGTTGTCCTGGGTCCTATAAGAAAGAAGGCTGAGCAAGCTAGGGGAAGCAAACCAGCAAGGAGCTCCCCTCCATGGCCTCTGCATCAGCTCCTGCCTCCAGGATCCTGGACTGTTTGAGTTCCTGCCCTGACTTCCTTCAGTGATGAACAGTCCTTCAGTTCAGTGATGAACGGGAATGTGGAAGTTTAAGCTAAATAAACCCTTTCCTTTCCAATTTGCTTTACGGTCATGGTGTTTCATCACAGCAATAGAAACCCTAACTAAGACAACCATATATTATTATCATTTTTTTTAATTTTTAAGCATGTTGAAACCTCCTAGCTTTTCTTCTGCCCCGTGTCACCCCACTCCTAATAGGAAATGGTATACATCATGGTCCCTGACTGGAAAGCTCATTCCTTAAGCATAGTTTCAGGAGTAAGTCCAGACAGTTTCCTCAGTGATTCTGATTCAAAATAAGACAAGTTATTTCTTGATATGAACAAAGGCACATGAAAATAGGATTTGTTAAATGCTGATGAGGATGTGGGGAAAGAACTCAGAAACTGCTGGTGACAATGTACAGTCACCATGTAAATTAATATAGACTTTACTGCAAACTACAGCTATCATGTGACCTAACTATTAAATCAACCTATTGGAGAGACACTTTTACATCTATACCAATGCGGTAGTATTCACAATGACAAGGAAATGAAATGACTAACCTACATGTCCACCAGCAGCTAAACATGACAAAGATTGGAATATAAACAATGACATTTCATTCAACCATTAAGAAATCTTGAGGTCTACAGGAAATAGATGGAACTAGACATCATTAAGAAAAATAAAGCCAGACTCATATAGACCAAAAAAAAATAGATTTCTTTATTTTATAAGCAGGGTCTCATTGTATAGCCCACCTTAACCCTGGACTCATGCTCCTCTCTCTTCTACATCTGAAGTGTTAGGGTTATAGGTGTGTGTCACAACACCTAGCTCAACTATACATCTTTGCCCTTTAGCCGGTTTGGTGCCTTCAATGAGAAATGTCTTCCACATTTGGTCCCCAGTTGGTGACAGTGCCTAGAGTGATTATGGAGACTTTAGAAGATGGAGTATCGCTGGATGATGTATGTCACAGGGGGCAGGATTTGGAAGTTTGTAGCCTTGCTGCATTTCCAGTTCACTCTCTGCTCCCAGAATGTGCATGCAGATGTGGTCCCACAGCTTCCTGCTCCTACCCCATTTGTACCATGACGTCTCTCCATGATGGACTCTTATGCCTTTGGAACAGGAAACCAGAATAAATGTTTTCTTCCTTAAGTTGCCTTTGATCATGATGCTTTATAACACCAGCAAAAAGTAACTAATACAGCCAATGAGATCAAGTTTTAGTATACAGTCTCCCTAACCATTTCATGATAACATCCATACCAACTTCAATTATTTCTCTCAATGAAATGGTATTTTTATTTTGTATTTACTCATTTTTAATTGACAAGGAAAATTTTCATCTATTTGTAAGGTTATGTTATATTTATATTATAAAATATTATATTATGTGTTATATTTATATTATGCTATATATGATAAAATAACCTTACAAATTATCTTATCTATTTATAATGTTATGATATATGTTTGCATTTTGAAATGGCTGAACAAAGCTAATGAATACTGATGTTATCTCACAGGCTTATCACTGGATTCTAGAGACAACACTTAAAAATTAAATCCAGGGTCATTTCAAATAAATAAATGTAAATACGTTGCTTTTAGCTGTAGATGCCATGTTAGATGATTATGGTTTTGAACGTGTTTCTCCTGTCTTACTGGGACTTTGTATTCTTTGCCAAAATCTTCTACCTTCTCCCACCTCCACACCCCTGTCCTGGTACCTACCATTCTGTTCTCTGCTTCTACAGATGCACCCGATTTTAACAGGCTTATTCAGGAAATATGGGCCCCCCCACATGAAATTCTGATTTCATGGGCTTGTATAAGGTTCAGCCAAAACAGAGTCCCATACTTAGCTTGCTGCTCCATTTTTCCCTGCTTCAAATTCTAGATATCTAGGTATTGTTATTTTGCATATGGAAATCTTAAAGTGAAAACAAAACAAAGCAAAATACTCCAAATCTGTGTTCCTCACCTACCCTTCTGTGAGAGATAACCTTAATTATAAACTCGATGGCTTCTAGAATAGCCTAGAAGACAAACTTCTCAACTTGTCCTGTGAGCAAGTTTCTAGATTGGGTTAAGTAAGGGAAGACCCACCCTAACTGTGGTGGTTTGAATGAAAATGGCCCTCATAGCTGCATTATTTGAAAGGATTAGGACCTGTGGCCTTGTTGGAGTAGGTGTGACCATATTGGAGGAAGTAAGTCACTATGGGTGAGCTATGAGGTTTCAGATGCTCAAGCCACACCCAGTGGCTCACTTGCTTTTCCTGTTCCCTGCTGATGCAGATGCAGATCTCTTGGCTCCTTCTCTAGTACATGTGTTGTCTGAAGTTTCTGTCCTGCCCAGTCCTGCAGCTGTTATGTCCCAAAGAATCACACAGAGGTCTACATTAATTATAAACTGATTTGCCTTTATCTCAGGCTTCTTATCAATTAATTCTTACACCTTACATTAACCCATTATTCTTGTCTGTGTTAGCCACGTGGCTTGGTACCTTTTTCGGCAAGGCAGTTACATCTTGCTTGCTCTTTGTCTGGCTTCCTCTCTTTCTCTGGGTGATGACTGCAGACTGAAACTTCCCTCTTCCCAGAATTCTCGTTGCCCTGCCTCTACTTCCTGCCTGGTTGCCCCTCTTATACTTCCTGCCTGGCTACTGGCCAATCAGCATTTATTTAAAATACAAGTAACAGGGTACAGATCATTGTCCCACAGCACACATGTCTGCCATGCTTCCTTCCATGATGATAATGGACTAAATCTCTGAACCTGTAAGCCAACCCCAATTAAATGTTTTCCTTTATACGAGTTACTGTGGTCACAGTGTCTCTTCAATAGGATACAGCAATAGGATACTAACTAAGATACTAACTGTGAGTGGCATCATGCCATGATGTGGGGTTCTAAATACAGTAAAATGGAGGAAGTCACCTGAGCATCAATATTTACCTTTCTCTGCTTCCTGACTGTGGATGCAACATGACCAGTTGCCTCATGCTGCTGCTGCATCCTGTATCCCATGCCACGAAGGACCATGCACACGAATCTTCCACAAATTTGACTGGTTAGCTGGTGAAGTCCAAAGCTGTCCTGGCATTTTTGGGTAGTTTTTATAATGCCCATTCTGTTCTTTCTCCTGCCAGTTTGCTTTTTTCTCTTCCTCCTGTCATTTAAGGGTGGAATTTAAAGCCTTAGAGGGAAGACTAGGAAAACATCTCTTTAATATTCTGAGAGTTTTGAAGGAAAGCAAACAGAGGGCATGCATGTTAAGTGGCCCCTTGGGGAGCAGTGCAGGACTGTGGACTGATCTGAAGGAGCCAGAAGTCCCTGGCCTAAGATGGTTTGAATCTGTACAGAACAAAGGGCCTTTGTGAAGCTCATCTCTGCTAGGGCAGGATATAGAAATGACTATGAGAATATCAGCACCTAGTTCTGTGGTCTCACGTTGGCTATTTTAAAAGACATAATAACTATATCTTAACAAACATAAATGCAAATATAACTAATACACAGCATTAATACAAGAAATGAAATTGGACTTTAGTAATTTTTCTTTACTTTGACGCTGACTTATTTTTTGTTGAAAAAACAAAATAGTGGACTATCACTATCACTGAGAAAAATAAGATTTGAAATGACTCTAAATCCCTTCTTATCTGAATAGGGACTCTCTGATGGGACTTTCTTCATGGTGGAGTAGTCTAGGTCTGTGCTTCTAAATGCAAATGCTTCCAGAGCTCTGAAGGTTCAGCACCTGAAATATAGTTAAGATGAAAGAGGAACTAAATGCCAGCCTGTATATTATTTTAATGGATTTAAAATTTAATACCCATATTCAGTTAGTTCCAGCTAAATTAAGTACAACCATTTTAAACCACGATTTTTTTTTTCAAGATTGATTGGCGTGTGTGTGCATGCTCGGCTCTTGTTCATCTGCTTTTTGGTTTGGTTTTCAATATTGGGGATTGAAGTTAGAACCTTACACATGTTGCTAGGCCATGGCTTTACATCAGACCTGTATTCCCAGCCCTCAGTGTCTACTTCTCAAGTATTAACTTATAAACTTTATTAATCTTTTAGTTCAACATTTTTTGCTCTTGGCTGACTGTCTGGATACAGAGAAAAATGGAGCCTGGAAATTGCTCATCTATAAACCTAGCGCTGGAATATGTCTGAAGTAGAACACTGTATAGCATAATCAAGAAGACAGGTAGTCAAGCTATGAAACATTCCTGAGTGGCTGTCTTTTTTTTCCTGCATAAAGGAAACTATAAAAAATGGATGAAGGAAACTTTAAGCAGATCAGAGGGTGTCCACCTTGAGAACATTCAAACATTTTCTGAGTACCATTTGACACTAGCCTTAAGCATTTATGTAAGATACACAAAGCCTTCAGTGGCAATATCATTTCCCTCCTGGACATGATCCAAGCCAGACTCAGCAAGGTGACTCAAGAGTGCCACATCACCTGCATGTTATAGGACCAGAGCTGGACCCCCAGTTCCTGGTGGCTCCACACTCTGTCCTCTCTCTACCGTGCCTGCCTTTAAGATGCTGGAGGGTGATGTCATCAGATGCAGGTGGTCCTGGGCAGGGTCAAAGTCTGCCTTTCATTCTTTCACATGCCTGGGAAGAGTCTGCTTCTGTGACAGTGGTTCATGATACCAGCCCTGAAAAACTGTCGAGTGGAATACAAAATGTACATGGTTTTACTCTTTAAAAAGATAAACATTTCACTTTTATTGTTTCTTAAGCTGAGACAGTGATGGGGTAAGAAACGCAACTGAATGAACACGTACAGAATACAGCCGTACCACAGCAGCGGCATTTCTTGCCTATCACAAGGCCAGATTGGCTGGCTGGGAGCAGATAGGCCGCCTAGAGACTTCCTTATTAGAAATCAGCTACCTTGAAACTCCTTTGTTTAAGTCTGTCTTGTCTATCTCGATGGACTTGCCGTGGTCCCCGAAGATTGACCAAGGCCACCCAAAGGGGAAGGAAGCTCACCCCTCCCAGCCCAGGAAGCTCAGTTTGTTGCCAGAGCCCGGGCCCCAGAAAGTCTGTGCTTGCAAGATCCTTCAGGCTGGGCCAGCTTTGCTAAGGTCATCAGATCTGCTTCTATATGGGAGCATGGTTGAGGTTGGAGGGGAAGGAAGAACAGTTCCCCCTTCTCTGGATGCTTCCCTTTGTTATCCAGGGCCTTGAGAGGTCCGTGTGGGTGGGGAGTGGTGGCTTGGAATCCTGTGTCTGGCTTAGTGCCTGAAGCCCCCAACAACAGATTTGCTTCAGAGGCACCAGGCTGGAAGCTGGCCTTGACCCTACCTAATCCCACCGCCACTCACTCACTGTGCAGCCAATTCCAAAAATAGCATACACTAGGGGGCCTCAGAGGTACCAGGGCCATCTAGGGTGGTGGCCTTCAGGCCCCAGAACCGCCTTCCTGTTTGCCTTTGCTTCTGCACATTCTTCTCTGCTGCCATTTGCTCCTCCCTCTTCAGGGCCATATCTGTGCAGTTTGCTTCCCAGAGTCCACGTCCCATGTCCTTGGCCATTTCCGGGTTCATTCCCGCTGGAAGAGCTTGTCACCTATGACTGCAGTGCCTGGAGACAGGAGTAACAAAAAGAATCCGCCTAGCTTGCTCCCCAAACACTTCCTCTTTAGCCATTTCAAACCCAGGCAGCTAAGCTGACAGCAGGGACTCTGGTAGAAAGGTCTGGATCAGAGCTGGACTATTCACCAGCTCTATGGTCTCCTACACCTCACCTCATGCTCCATCCCTCCTGCAAAGAAGAACAACCTTCCTGTAAGAATAATGTACAGTGAAGTCTCCACCGGGGCCTGGCAGACTCCATCAGTTCTCAGTATGGTCCCCTCCACTCAACAAGGAGTGAGGTGCAGGTCCATGCACTGTCTTGGGGGAAAGGTACAGAGTCTCAAAGCCTAGGAGAAGAGTTCGTGAGATGATGAGAGAGAGAGAGAGAGAGAGAGAGAGAGAGAGAGAGAGAGAGAGAGAGAGAGAGCAAGAGAGCGAGCCATTCAAGCTAGGATGATTTACCCCAGATCTGGAAGGGATCAGTGCTGTCAATGCGTTCCAGCTGCTGGGATGATGAGAGAAGTTAGCAGCTGCCCCTGTGGTGATAGGAAAATAAAAATGTAGTAATGGAAGCAGGAATGGTGGCCGTGAGAGGGGTGGCTAGACTCAGAGTTTAGCTCCGGTGGTAATGGTAATGGTGTCTTGGATGACAATAATAATAGTGACAGCAGCAATACTACTGGTGGTAATATAGTGCTAAAGGTGGTAGCCGTAGTGAGGGTACTACAGGAGTCGCAGCAGGACTAGAGAGCCGTGACTGTGCTCTGTAGCAGATGCTGGGCAGCCCTTTCAGGGACCACTTCCCTTACCCCTCGGTGGTACCCATTGAGAAGCAGGCATTCCCTTGACATCTCTCAGCGAGTTCATGGTGGGATGCTTCTCAGGAGCTGGCTGGGGAGTCTTTTGCGTTTAAGATGACCTCGCATTCAGAGCCATGGTGGCGCCCCCAGGCTGAGTGGCTGACATATTGCCATCAGGGTGGTCAGCTTCTCACAAGCTGTGGGTAGGCAGCGAAGCCAGAGTTTACAGTTTCTAAGGCAATGGAGTTAGTGCATGCTGACACCTCCCCGTGGTCTGTATACGTCTACGGGTGAGATGGCCACATCTACTCATTGCCTCTGCGCTGGTTACTTTTACTATGCCCAAAGATCTGATACAAGTAATTTAAGGGAGAAAAGACATGGTCCGTGGGATACAGTCTACCATGGTGGGGAAAGCATGGCAGTAGGAACTCCTTCTCAGTGACAGGAGCAGGAGGCGATCGGTTCCATCAAAGCAGATGGTTACATTATAGCAGCTGATCAAGAAGAAAACGAAGAAGACAGCTTGACCTGAAACAGAAGAAGGGTGAGGCTATAATCTTCCAAGGCTTGCCTCCAGTGACCCATCTCTACAGCCATTCCTTCTACCACTGAGGAGCCCATGGCTTCCCCGAACAGTGCCACCAGCTGAGGACCAAGTGTTCAAACACACAAGCCCAGATTGAGGACACGTTTTCCATTCAGGTCACAGCAAGCTCTCTCCATCACCAACAGTCTGGTTATCCCAACTTATTCCCAATCGGCCTCTTGGGGTGGCTTGGTACTGTGAGAACTTCCTGAAGAGGGCTTGCCATTCACTCTGAGCCTGTAGTAGTTCAGGCCTTGTCTTTAGCCTCTTGTGATGGAAGCGTCGCCCAGCAGTAAGATCCAGTACATGATCATCTCATCCTGTCCGCTTGAAACGATATTTTTAAGAGTGGGGAGAAGGGTCAGTGGTTAAGCACTTGCTGGGTAAACATGAAAGCTGGAGTTCAGACCCTGCAGCCTTGGAAGGCGGAGAACAGCAACCTCCAGAACAAGCTAGTTAATGGGATCAGCCATATTGGGAATCTCTGGCTTTGACTGAAATACCCTGCCTCATTGAATGATGTGGGTAAGTGAAAGAGGATGCTTCTTGACATTGACCTTGGTCCTCCATGTGCATGCTCATGAATATGCACACACATGCAAGCATATATATACACATGCAATATAGAAATAATATAGTCAAATTTTTAATGACGGACAAGAGAGTAATGTAAAGCCCATTCATAGTCAGAAATTAAAGCCTTGCTTCCCTTAGTGACCGGACTAAGATCCATTTTCCACATGCTGGAGAGAGCCTCACATGACCGTGATCATGTGGCAGGCATAGTAAAATTGTCTTTACCCCAAAGTATTAAACTGTGTGCAATTAGCTAGAGACAAACTTTACTTAAACCCTGAAAGACTGCTGGGTTGTACTTTATACATGGAACAACTTAATCTTCATATTGTTATTGCGGTGCAGATTGTATTCCTGTTTTCTGTCACAGCTCTCGCTACCAGACCTCTTCATACTCGAACCTGAGCCTTTAGTTACTCCTTCAGCGTCAGTTCCAACGTAGGCAATTACTTACAACAACGCAATTTAAAAATTCAATACGTGAAATAAAATGGCTTTGCAAAAACACTGAATTAGTTTATCTTATGACAAATTCGATACAAGACAATCATCTCGGTGTGTTTAGCTTATCAGAATGATTCATTTCCTATAACTAGGCTAGTCAAGTAAAGTGGCACATTACTGTCTTATATCTTTGTTTACTGCTACACAATGAATACGTTTTTGTCTGTGGTTCTTTTTATTCTCCCTCCTATGGACGTTCTCTCCTTCCTTCACTATTTAGAAATTCAGGATTCTTGATGATTTCTGACAACTCTTTATAGAGATTGCATTTACACTGTGTTCCAGTCATAACAGTCTCCTCCATGTTCATCTCTTGCCTTTTGAATCTACTTATATTTTAACATGTGTGCTATTTAGTTTGTTAATAAAGTATATTTGAGTGAAATGTCTTTCTCTGTGTGCTGTACTTAGAATGGTTTTCCTGGCACATGCATTAATTCTTCACCCATACTATCTCCACTTAAATTATTTTTTAAATTGTGTTTATTGTTTTAATTTCAGGGGGAATGGGCTGTGCCAAGGAGACCATGTAGAGTGAGAAAACAAGTTTTGGAAGTTGGTTCTGTAATTGACCTCAGATCATCAGGCTTGGTGGCTTTTATACACACAGAGCCATCTCACTAGCCCGAGATTACTTTTATATCCAGCTTCTAGATCATTAATACATTTATACTTTACTTTCATGTATAGTATGAGAGGCTAGCTTGATTTTTAAAATAAATAATGAGTTTGCTAAGAGTCCTGTCCTAAAAGCCTGCCTTTTTTCTATGGTTGTGACAAACCTTTACTTTGTCCGAGCTTTACACGGACACACACAGACACACACACACACACACACACACACACACCTGTTTCAAGCATACCCCACTCCACTGATGTATGTATGCATTGATTCTCATAGTAATATATAGCTCTGTAGCTGCAGATTTATGAGCAATTTTTGCACCTGTTAAAGCAACTGTCTTAACTTTTGCTTTCCCAGTTCATACTAAGGGACTGAGTTAGCTCAGTTGGTAGAGTGCTTACCCAGCATGCGTGAAGCCCTGGGTTTGATGCCCGGTGCCACATAAAGAGGGTGTTGTAGTGCTTGCCTGGAGTCAGGAAATTAGGAGTTCAAGGTCATCATTGATTACATAGTAAATTCAAGGTTAACTTGAGATACAGAAGACTCTGCCTCATTAAATTCATAGGTAAATTCAGGTATATAGATAGAAGAACTATAGGAAGGTAAATATGTAGATAGATAGATAGATAGATAGATAGATAGATAGATAGATAGAGATTAGACAGATACATAAATGGCAAATAAACAGGTTGATGATGAACAGACATCATCAGTAAATGTAGATGATAAATGATACACAGAATGGAGATAAATAAACAGGCAGACAGACAGACAGAGGCAAAGCTGACACATGGACAGACTTGGGCTTTTCTTCTCTCAACAGATTGCAGACTAGAATGCACACTTGCCAGCTAGAATGACAGAACACACATTTGGGAGCCAGAATGACAGGAAGTAAATCCAGTTTGTGAACTGGAGGCCTGAGACCCTGGCTGCTCATCTGTGAAATGCGGTGAAAGGGTATATTCATGACACATGGACGCTGTAGGGCCCTCTATCAGACCAGGAGATCCAGGCAGAATTACAGCAAGCACCCAGCCAATCTCTAGGGCCATTCTGGGGTTCCCAAGTTTCACGTTCATTCCCTGACCTCATCTGGTGGATGAAGAGATGCCAGCTGTCTCTCTGGCACCCAGGGTACCTGGGTTTGAATTCTGCTGCTTGGACATTTCAAGACAGCAGATCCCATGGCATCCCAACGATTTCTAGGAGCCATCTGTTCTCAAGTTCATGTGCACCGAACAGCAACCTGTTTCCGCTTGAAAGACTGAAGTGTTCAAAGCAGAACAGGATGGAAGCCAAAGTAGTCTACTTCCATGGCCAGGTTTGGTGGGGAATAGAAGAATTCTACCTTCTAAAAGTTTATAGACTCTGTGTGGGCCAAACTTCTGTAAAGAGTGTGTTGACCACCCCAGATTCCCGCTTACTACATTGGGTAGTGGAAGGCACAGGACTGGAGTCTTGAACCCACCCATCATCTCACTTTCTGTCTCTCTCTCCTTGTCTCTCCTCTCTTTATCATCTGTCAGCATGCCTATCTGCTTCTGGCCTGCCTTCCTGTCTGTCTGTCTCTCTATCTGCCGTATGCTGGCTAGTTTTATGTCAACTTGACACAGACTGGAGTCATTTGAGAGGAAACTTCAACTGAGAAAATGCCCCCACCAAACTGACCATTAGGAAAGCCCGTGTGCAGTTTTGGATGGATGATTGATATGGGAGGGTCGACCTTTTGTGTGTAGGATGGTGTTGTCCCTAAGCAAGTGGTCCTGAACAGTATAAGAAAGCAGGCCGATTGAGCCAATAAACTGCTCTTCCACAAACTCTGCATCGGTTCCTGCCTTGGGTGTCTGTCCCGACATCCCTGGAGGACGTACTACAATGTATAAGATGAAAAGAGCCCTCTCCTCTCCAAGTTGATTCTGATTGTGATTTTTATTACAGTAACAGAAACCCTGACTAAGAGTCTTTCTGTTAATTTTCTACCTACCAACCTATCATCTCCCTACCCATCTGTCATTTGTCTATTCATCTATCTATATATGCCTGTCTATCCAGTTATCTATCATTGATCTATCATCAATCAATCTATTCATCCATCCACCTGTCTACCATTTATCATCTATCTGTCTATCATTTATCTGCCTAACTCTATCATCTATCTACTTATTTATCATTGATCTATCTACTATCTACTTATACACATATTATCTACTTACTTGTCACTTGTACAGCATCTACATATCTTTATTTCTGTCTACACATCCATTCATTGACTTAGTATCCATTGAATACTGTCTATCTACCTAACATACATAACTCAGAGGTGACTTGAATGTAGTCTTGGTTCTGGAAATGCTGCCTACAGTGAGAGGTGTATACATGGACAGTGAATGTGTCATTTTACCCTTACCTTACCAAACTCTTCCAAGTCTTTTTAGTTCTTTTTTTCCTACTGATTGCCTTTCTCTCTCTCTCTCTCTCTCTCTCTCTCTCTTCTCCATGTCCCTTCTACTTCTTTCCTACCCCTTCTCCTCTTCTCTTTTCTCCCCTCCTTCCCTTCTTATCAGAAAGAGGAAACAGGACTGGAGAGATGGTTCAACAGCTAAGATCACTTATTAGTCCTGCAGAGGATCAGGTTTAGTTCCCATCAAGCTACTTAAAAGCTCCTGTAGCTCTGGATCCAGAGGATTTGATGCCTTCTTCTGGCTCCTGTATGCCCGTGCTGCACACACACACACATGCAGGCACATACATATAACCAAATATACCAAAAAGTTTTAGAAAGAACAAGATGAACCAGGTATGGTGGCGCACACCTTTAATCTCAGCACTTGGGAGGCAGAGGCAGGTGAATCTCTGTGAGTTCGAGACCAGCCTGGTCTACAAAGTGACTTCTAAAACAGCCAGGACTGTTACATAGAGAAACCCTGTCTCAAAAAAACAAAAAGAAAAAAAAGAGCAAGATGAAAATTTCCTGTTATGTTGGCATGATTGTGAGAGACCAAGTGACCTTATTGAGATTTAGGGTAATAGCCTTGAGTGTAAGGACATCTTTTGGGTCCACTCACTTCCTTTTCTATGTTTGTCTATGATTTGTATAAAAATAGATAAGGCGAGATTGCTGTGAGCCCTTTAAAATTGGCCTTTCATTAGGGAACGTGCTAGAAACAAAGAAACACAAACCACACTATGTTCCATTGTAAGGAGCATAGACATGCGATGAGGGGATTCAGTGGGGAAATACTTGTAGTGTGAGAAACTGAGTTCAGAGCCCCAGAACCCAGGTTTCAAAAGCTGGTCAAAGTGGTCTGTGTCTGAAGCCAGGCAGTGGTGGCGCACACCTTTAATACCAGCACTCTGGAGGCAGAGGCAGGTGGATCTCTGTGAATCTGAGGTCAGCCTGGTCTATAAGAGCTAACTCTAGGACAGCTAGGACAGTTATACAGAGAAACCCTATCTTGAAAAAACAAAAACAGAACAGAAAAAGTGGTTTGTGTCTGTATTGCTGGGACTAGAGAGGAGGAATGGAACAGAGAACGAAGCACCCCAGGGCCTGACTGGCCTCCAACCTAGTCAAAATGGCAAGTTCCAAGTTCAGTGAGGGAGGGACATTATCTCATCAAATAAGCCAGACACCAGCAGAGGATGACACCTTATCACTCCCTGTCCGGCCTCTGCACATGAATACATGGATGTGCCTATGGGCACATATTTGCACATGCATACAGATTAAAAGATATGTAGAAACAGATAACTCTTGCAGTGACAAAAGCCACACTCCTTGGAGAACTCGACAAGTAATTCTCTGACTAATATTCTTGGTCCCTGACTTCAGTCCAATTTTTATACAAAAGGGCCAGAGGAGACAGATAAATATAGAGAGAAAAGAGAGAAACGAAGATACTAAGTTATCCCAAAGGGCATTCCTGTATTAGTCATCTTATAAAAATTATATGTACCACAGAATATCTATTTTTAGAGGCCAGGAGGTTATGTGAAGCAGTTCAGATGTCGGCAAAGACCCATAGGCCAGCTCCCAGCAATGATATCGGATATTTGGGTATTTGTTTGCTTTATTTTAACTGTGCATGGCTGGTACTGATCACATGGGCATGCTGGCCACTTGGGGATGGTGTGACAGGACATGTCTGTTTCTTCAAAGACGTTTGAGGCTCTAAGTCAGTCTTTTGTTTTATTTTGGTCTATTTTCTAGGCTTGGTACTACACACATACATTTGTGTGTACGCATGTACACACACACACACACACACAGAGAGAGAGAGAGAGAGAGAGAGAGAGAGAGAGAGAGAGAATGCTAGTTCATTTTTATGCCTGTGCACTTCCATGCCTTAGAGATGCAGATGCTCTTAACCCTCACACAGTAAGATAAGAGTTTAACTTCAGCCGCAGGATTGGAGAGATGACTTAGTGGCTAAATGTATTTGTTGCTACTGCAACGGAGCCAAGACTGATTCACAGTACCTTACATCCACCTGTAACTCCAGCTCCAGGGGATCTGATCCCCTTTCCTGGCCTTTATGAACATCCACACACTCATGGTATACATTCACATGGACTCATATGAGGAAGTAAAAATAAAAATACATCTGTTTTTTTATTTTTTTCAAAAGAATTTAACTGCTTGAGTTTTTTTGTTTGTTTGTTTGCTTGCTTGCTTTTGGTTGGGTTCAGTTTTTGCTGTTGATAGGGTATTATGCAGACCAGGCTGGCCTGGAGGAACGTGGGAAAGAGATCTGCTCATTTCTTTGAATCTGATCCGTACACACAGGCCACTCTTTCTCCGTAGCAAGTCTTATTTCTTAGAGACTGGGCCGTGATTACTTCTCTTCTGGGCACAGAATACGCAGAATACAAACAAGTCAGCAATGCAGGCGGAAATGAGCCGCCTCTGAAACATGAGCCCTTCTGGGCTACTGAGCAGTGTTGTCTGCCTTCCCCTCTCTCATCTATCAAAACTCTCCTGCAAGTTGGTTCCTAAAGATCAAACTCTTCTTTGCTTAAAGGGCTCCTTTGGTGGCTGGGGCATTTCTTTGATGGAATGAGGATACTGGGAGTTGGCAGAAGCTGGGGGTGGGGTGGGGTGGGGACTGGCCATGTGCCTGTCCACTTCCCTCCTCATATGGCTTTTCTCAGAACAAAGTTGAGGCCTTTTTCCACCCCACACTCACTTGGAGAGTTGTGTGGTTGTGTATGCATGGAATTCCAACCCTAGAGTGGCTTAGATAAACGAATCATGAGCTCAAAACTAACCTGAACAGCATAGTAAGATCCTGCCTCAAGCCAAGGAGACAAAAAGCATCTAGTGCTTGGAGAACCAGGTATTGCCAGGTCAAGCTTGCCAGACTTAGCAGACAGAGTGACAAGGAGTCCGGTTCAGATTGAGCATCAGAAGGCAACAGCTGTATTTTGGGTAGTTCCCATGCAATGCCGGGATCTGCGTACAGTTTCTCTGAATCTCGGATAGGAGCAGGCAGCCTGTGCCCTGTCTGACAGCCTGGTGTGGGATATCTTTTTCAGTGGTACTCTGAAGGCTTGGAAATCACTCATGCTTTTCCCGGCTGCAGAACACTTAGGTGTCAGGGTTGGATCTCATGTCTCCCATACCCCCACGGTGCCTGTCTCCTGATGCTTTACAGAGCCTAAAGATTTCTATTTTAGGAGTACATTCCTGATGCTTATGGGGAAAGCCTAGATACTGCCCCTGAGAAATGTCCATGTCAGGGAAGGGTTGTAAAATTTATACAGCAACAGAAGTTAGACATTCTGTTGTCAGGTGTTTCTCTCACTTCGTGGCCCACATTGGCTTTGAACTCCTGGTCTTCCACCATCAGCCTCTCCAGTGCCGGGATTACCACCACACCCTACTCTCCAGTTACCTCACCAGAATGTGGGGTAGAAATAGGCCCCAACCCTGTTCTGAGAATAGCTCCTGATCCCAAGTCCTGGGATTACAGGTGTGCAGCACCATGCCTGGCTATCCAGTTACTTGAGCAGAGTGTGGAGCTGAGCGAGACTCTGACTGTTCTGAGAATAGCCTATGTGGATTTCATCCTCCTGACCCTGCAGACACTTGGCAAGGCAGAGATTTGAAGAACTCAGAGCTCGGAGGAGTGCAACTTTACCAAAATCTTGTTGACGAAATGAGTGCCCAGCGTGTCCTGGTTTCCCGTCCTCTGATGCTTCCCTCTCTCCTTGCCATCTCCCTAACAGACAGATGCACATTTGACTTGTGTCTTTTCTAGCCACAGAGAACTGGCTGAAGGGAAATCAATGACCGTTTCTCCTGAAGTTAGGCCTGTTAGGCATACTGATTGGAGGAAATGGAATTTTCAAAAACATGATTGAGCTACGATTCACCATTCATCCAATTTGTTAAAACAGTGGAGAAAGTTTGCAAAACTCAGAGAATTAGAGCAGAAGCAACAGACACTCATTGTTGCAGTCACTAGAAAAACCTTGAGACACATTTGAGTCTCTTTTGCTTTATCTATTTCTGCTATGTAAATAAATCTACTTCCGTTTCTGGGTACAATGAAACATACTTTATAGGATTAAAAATATTCTTAAATATTTTACCCTGACCTTTTTTTTCCCATCAAACTTACTATGTGTGCATTAGACACAAAAATTTACGTTTTTTTTCATAATGAGATGTATGGCCTATGGGTATGTCTCAGTTGAAAGAGTACTCATATAGCGTGTGCAAAGCCATGGGCCCAGTAGTCAGCACTGCCTAAAGCAGGCATGGGGTGCACGCCTATTATCCCGGCCCTTTAGAGAAGGGGTTTTGAGAGCAGTGCTTTTTAGGCTAACCCTTGCACGTGAACTTAAGACACAAAGACAGGAGGATCAAAAGTTCAAGGTCATCTCCACATGCCTAGTGAGTTTGAGGTTATCCAGGAACCAGAAAGATTCTGTCTTAAAAGAAAAATAATAAAGAAAATGAGGTACCAGCATTTCCCAACAGAAGCCATATATAACCTAATATAAATATCTACATAGCTCCACGACCCAAAACTTTTTGAGTGAGACACAGAATTACCCATATAAAATTAGTAGAGGACCTCATGAAATGGTCGGTTATAGTGAAAACACGGGCACATTAAAAATAGTGCTTTAAATTGATTTTTTTTTGTAGGCACAAGGTACGTATGAGATATAAACTAATTTGCAGGTTAGATATGGATCCTGTTCTCAAATACCTGGTGATCTGGGTCTCGAAGAAAAAGAAGAAAAGCAAAGCAGCAAGTTGCCTCCGTTTGAGTGTTTCAGCGAAGCTCCGCCTGCACTCACAGGTGTTTCTTTTCACTTCCTCAAGCTCGATGTTGTCCATTTCCTTGTTTTCTCTTCTGAGATAGGATATTGCTATGTGCCTCTAACCCATGATCTTCCTGATTCAGCCTCATGAGCACCTAGGTTAGAGGGATGTGCCATCACTGGTGGCTGAGAGTGGGGCTCTGATCTTGAAGTTGCCTTTCTAGGTCCACGGTGAGATGGGGTAAGACAGTGGAGAAGGCCCTGAGGTAGTATAGGCTGTAGATGAGCATGGGTCTCTGGGGTTTGACTCCATGTAAGTTCTCTGGAAATGCACTGTTTTTCCTTTGATTTTTCTTTTTGCATGTATATGGTGCATGCTCTGCATGTATTTGTATATACGTGTTTGTGCATGTGTGTGTGTATGTGTGTGTGTGTAGATGTATGCATGTAGAGACCAGATATTGGCATTGGGTTTCTTCCTCACTCACTTTCTACTTATTTGACTGACACGGGTTTCTTGATGAGCCTGAAGCTCACTGCTTTGGCTTCTCTGGCTAGCCAGCTCATCCTGAGATTTCCTACCTGACTCTCTCAAGAATTACAGTGGCAGGCTTCCGTACCTGCCTATCCATTGTGTGGGTTCTGGAGATCCAAACTCCAGTCTTCACCTGCACCGCCTCCCCAGCACACGCATGTTTCCTGTCTCAGTTGCTTTATATGAGAAATGATGTGTCCTCCAGCTAGAAGAAACATGAAAATCGAAAGGACTTTAAAACAAAACATTTCGAGGTGTCTTCAAGGTTGGGCACTCCATCAATACGTGTCATTATGAACTTACTTGGTTGGGTCCCACTTGAGGCTGCCATCTGGAGGGGGGCTTCTTTGATTGGTTCTAGTTCTTTAAGAGAAAAGTATTTCTCTTGGTGCTCGGAGAATACAACGTTCATCATCCCTAGTCTGAAATTAACTTAAAACAACATTTACCAGTGCTTAGATTCCATGCCCCCATCGATACCTTCAGTCAACATTCTTCAAATGTCACCCTCTGCTAGATGCTTATACCGATTTTCCTTCATTTAACCTTTACAGCGCACCCTCTGAGAGAGTATTCCCTTATCATAGTTATTATTATAAATGCTTCTTTTAAAAACATTGATTTGGGAATAATTACAAACTCACAAGAAGTTGCTAAAATGGTGCAAGGGGTCTATTTCCCCAAATGTTCCCCCGCAGGGAATTTCTTTCTTTTCTTTCTAGCTAATGTTTTCTGTTTGTCTGTCTGCATATTAATGCACAAGAGAAGTGAGGTTCGGGACAGTTATTTGCCAGTACCCAGCCAGGGAGTGGTAGCCACTGGTTCAAACTCAGCTCTATCTAAGTTTAAAAGCTCCTACCTGTATTTGCCCAGGGGAAGGTGGCACTAAGATATGAGAGCTCAGCTGGAGCTTGGAATCTCTTATTCTAGACACCTCAGGGTGCTCATGATGGAGCCGTCCCCAGAGTCCTTCAAGTTCTACCTTCAGCTGGGGGCGGAACTTGGGGTGGCCCATTAGAGAGACAGGTAAAAACAGAATTAGAAAGCCCCATGGCTCAATTTCCCGTCCTTGGCACCCAAGGCTATTCAGCAGAGCTGGGGGAGAACCTACTATGCAAAATAGGCGACTCAGAGAAATCCCCACATCTCTGAGAACCTCTGAGTAGTTAGTTAGTGGCTGTAAATGGAGAAACCAAAGGCAGCCATTTTCAGTTTCGGAACCTGGGATCTTTCTATCAATATTGTGCAGAAACACCTGTGCTCGTCCAGAACTCTGACAGAGTCGCGGGCTCTCGGCTAGCGTCCCTCTTTCTTTTTCCTACCTTCAAATTGATATCTGGAAGCCTTAAGTCAAACTGTGTTTTATTAGGAGAACAGGCTATTTGAGATACAGTTTGCCATTACCCAAAGCCAAACCCAGCTGCAGCTCTGCCAAGAACCTGCATGCTGAATATAGATTATACTGTGCAGAGAGAACCCTGCTTTGCTCAGTTTTGCTTAACTTGGACGGTTTTGCTCAGTTCCTACCCAAGCGGTAAGGTTTTTCGTTGCTGTTTTTTGTTTGTTTGTTTTCCGCCAAAAGCAAGATGATTTCCCGGCCACTGGGACAGCCTCTGTTGATCGTGTGGGTGGTTCACAGAAGCTAGAAGCATCCAACCGCAGCAGCTTGGCTTCCTTCTCCAGGCACGCCATGCCAGAAAATCAGACCACTGCTCAGTGGAATCACCCAAGGGAAGGGGCAAACACTGCTGGGTTGAACCTGGCCAAGGAATTAAAGGGGGCAGAGAACACTGTTTGGATATGAGATCCCTGGCAACTTGTTCTGGAGGCTCGGATTTCATTTCCGTTTCAAAGCTCTTGCCTTCTACTCTGTTGGTCTCAAAGCGATATGTTACAGGCACTATCTTACCAGTCAGACCCCCTCAGGCAGCTCTTCGAACCCTCTTCACAGTGTTCTCCAAACTCAGAGCTTTCTTACAGACTCCCAGCCCCCCAGCTTCTCTGAAAGATGCCACCAATGACAGCGACCAAATGACTGGACCCATCTGGACAGGAACTATGAGGTCACTAAGTGTTGGCATTAGAAAATGTACTGGGTGGGGATTCAGTCCTCTTCCTTTCCTTTAGCGGAACTCTCCCCTGCACTTGCAGGAAAGGGAAGGAAAGCGAAACTCTGCCGGCAGAGGATGCTGAGCAGCTGAACGGCTCCTTTTGTGTGGGAAGTTCAGTCTTCCACTCTCAACTTTACTTAAGTCCAGCTTAGAGGCCAGCTTAGAGCTGCATTTAGAGAGAACCAAAGAGTGAGACTGTATAAAAACTGTGAAAGGATGGGGTTAGAGAGATAGCTCAGTGTTAAAGGGCTTGTGGCACTGGCAAGAGGACCAAGGCTCAATTTCCAGCACCCACATTAGACAGCACATAACTTCCTATAACTCCAGTTCCAGTTTATCTGATGTCTTCTTCTGGCCTCTGCGGCCACTACCTGAATGCATGTGGTGCACATTCATGCTCTCTCTCTCTCTCTCTCTCTCTCTCTCTCTCTCTCTCTCTCTCTCTCACACACACACACACACACACACACACACACACACACACTAAATAAATAAATAAATGAATGGACAAATAAATAAATAATAAAATAAATAAGATGAATATTTTTCAAAGGTGAAAGGAGAGAGAAGAAGGAAAGGAAAGAAAGGCAAGCTCACTAACTCATTCACTAACTTATTCCAACTGAGCTGTTCTTTAAAGCCAGAATCTCCATGGCACTGGAGTTAAGTTGTCCTGGTTCTTAACAACCTACTGGTGAATTTTCCTGAGAATTTGGAGGTTGTCATTAGGCAAAGCTGTCACTGGAAGTCAAATCATGAAAACCTATGATCAGACCACTTTTGTTTCTAAAGTGGCACAGAAGTGCCAACTTTAAACATATCAATACATTACATCACTGTGCTTGAATTTGTGCTTGCCTGTGTTGTAATTGACAAGTGTCAAGTGTGGCCCTTCCAAGCCACATTCGATGACATCAAAGAATCTTTAAATTGCCAATACCAGGAATACATATACCACAAGTAAATACTGTAAATTAAGGTTCCTTAAATCTCAATCTGTCTCTGTCAGTCAGTCTGTCTGTCTGTCTCCCTCCCTCTCTCTCTGTATGTGTGTGTGTGTTTGTGTGTGTATGTGCATGCACACGGTGGTGGCCAGCTGCACAGCCTTTGCTAGTTTTCTGCTAATTTACCAGTATTATTATGTAATATTTAAAATAAATTATTTACTTCCTGGAGTCATGGAGATGAAACTGGGCATAACATCTACAGATACCCAAAGTATAGATCCACACACATTCAAGGCAGCGGAGACAATAACAAGATGCAGTAGGATTGCAGGCTCTTACCTCGCACACCATTTCGTTTAATTTAAATTTTATAAATCATTACCAATGAATTGAGCGCCTCTTGCTGACCAGACTTGGTCATCCAACAGTAAGGCAGTTCAAAGCAAGGATGTTGTTTTCCTCAAGGGTCCCTGAGAATCTTCTTGAAGGATCCCAGAACTATGCAGAGTATGAATGTGGGCAGCCACATTCTCCCTCTAGGCCTGTTCCTTTTTTCTTAGCCAGTGAAATCAGAAAACATTACTAGAAAGGGCCACTCATCCTTATATACGATGGATTTTTTTATGACCCATACCCAAAAAGAAAGTCATTTCTTTCTAGAAAGTCTTTTGCAGATGTGATCATTCCAGAAGGTAGAAATGGAAAATAAAATCACCTCAGTCATTTTTTTTTCAAAATTGAGCATCTTTCTGTTAAAATGAAGAAAGTTAGAACACACATCATGAAGCACCTGCAGTCAAAGGAGCATTGCCCCACCGAAGGGCCCATAGTTCCACTTTAAAGGGATTTGAGAAGCTCATCATGTCTCCATCCTTTTAATGTTTGTTTACCTGGAATAATGATAATGTATGTACTTTAATTGTGTTTTATTTTGCTTGTCTTCTGAGTTGATCAAATTGCTGTAAATATTGGAAGGAGGAGAAAAAAAACAAAACACACAAAACACAAAACCAATATATTAGACATTTGTTGGCTCTTGGAGGACCACTCTGCCCCCTCCGGGTTTGTGGCCACAGACCTGGCCATGTTTTAATTTCTGTCCTGTTCGCTGTTCTTAGGGCCCTAAACTATCACTTTACCCCAAGCATCCTCCACTATTGAAGGAGGCGGCAACGCTCTGCATAGCTATTTATTTTAAGTGCCTGATTAAAATTTCATGAAAACAGGAAGTCAGGGGAAAGAATAGATGGCAAGAGCAATGAAATCCGGGGCTTTGTAATTTTTAGCTCACAGGGAAAAAAAAAGCGTTAAATCGTAAGGAAGGTATATTTTCAGAATCACGCTGTGGCCACTAATGGCATATTTTGTCACTGGCCGGGGAGCTAGGGAACTAAGAATGGGTCCAATTTTTAAAATCTTATTACACAGTTTTGCTCTCATTTAGAAGCTGTCACCTCAGAGTAACCTGATGCTGTTCTACTTAAAGCCGACCTCAGTGGCTCTATCAGTGTGCGCGGCAACCAGGTTGTCTTCCGTTTAAGCAGATAGCCAGGATGTCTTCACACAGTTGGGTGGTGCAGGATCTGCCCACTCCATAAGTTGATACTGCCTAAGAACTTAATCTTATCTAATTCCCATATCCAATGGGATAAAGAAGCGGGGGGAAAGCAAGAAATGACATATCCTCTTGCTGGATGATCACAGAATGATTTCCAGATTTAGTCAATGGGAAATAAGGTTTTTTTTTTGTTTTTTTTTTTTCTCGAAGTGTCTGTGAGCATTCAATTATCAAGGAAGTCAGAATCTGAAACAAAACAATAGGGAACAAACACAAAGCCTGTCATCCAAGTAGGAGCAATGGTGGGGGCACAGGAAGGCTTTATGCCCCTGCCATCCTGCTGTTGCTGGAACATCCAGGACTTGGGTGAATGAGACCTTTTGGGATGCCCATCTGAGCTGAGCATTTAGTTGACCAGACAGGAATAATTGCAACAGGCTAATGGCTAGATATATTTCATTTGCCAATCTCAAATAAATCCCCATCTAAAAAGCAAGCCAATCCCGGAGGAAGGTGTAATCCTTATGAGAGAGGGGAGGCAAATCCCAGCAAAAGGGTACAGCAGAGCCCCCAGCAAAGGCAGCAAATTAAGTCCCTTGCTGAAGGGGAAGACGGTTCAGATCTCCTTCTAGGCTTAAGCTTCCTGCTTGCCCATGGAAACTGACCTAAGTGGAGATCAGAGGGTTTGTAGAAGAGAGAAAAACAAAATAAAACAAACAAACAAACAATGGAGGATGCTGACAGGCACAGCTGGATGCCAGGGAGTGCGTCTCAGGCTTCCCAAAACCTCTAGGGCCTGAGTAGGACAGGGGAGGGCGTTGCTAGCTCAAGGAGACATGCAGGCATATGTACCATGTAGTCTGGTGTCATTGCATGTTGAATATCCCAAGACCCTCACAACTGTATTAGCCAAGACAGACAGAAATAAACCTTAAGACACTCTTCAAAACCCCTCTGAGAGTGTAATCACATGACTGACTGGTTCTGTGACTTCATGGGCCTCACTGCCTGATGGTTCCATGACCTTGGACCTTGCCTGAGTACGTAATCTCTGTTCCTCCTATACAGTGAAGCCCGCGATACTCCATCCTTGTCACCTCTGGTGCAAATGGCTCACCTTACCTTGTGATTCTTTACTTACAGTCAGACTTCCTGGACCTATGAGTTCTCTGGTCCCAGTTTCTATCAGCTGTGGATAAACTAGTAGTAACAATAATAATGATTGATGCTGATGATGGTGATGATGATGATGATGATGACTGACAATGAGAGAAAAATGATTATATCTGTCCTGGGCACACACAGACCCTTTTCTTATTGTCACTACTAAAACAGCACAGTGGAACAGCCATTCATGTGCCTTTGACTTTGCATTTGATAAGGCACAGATGATCTTAAATACATCAGAGAATGTGCACAGGTTCTGTGAAAATACAGTACTGTTTCATGTTGGGACAACAGCATCTATATATTAAGGTAACCATGGGGTACTGAAACCAATTTTCTTTAAGTTCCCAGGGATAACTAAGAAGCCATCACCAACCTTTCAGTAATACTTAGATCCTACTTGAGTTGTATCGCTACACCAAGTGTCTGGCCACAGTGCGTGTTTGGTAGTGAACCTTCTCGAATGAACAAACACATGGATAAATTCATGCTGTGAAAACTGTAACAACTAATAGATGTGAATTTCCAAATCCAGATTTCCACAAACACAGCACCATCTTTTCTGTAATTAAGTCTGGTCTTGTGTAGAGAAAAGTCTTCAGGGTGAGAGATAGCACAGTTCTTTTAAGGAATAAGGATCTGGAGCCACTCCTTGAGTAGCTATTCATGTGAGAATAGTTCTGGCTAGGCAATGAGCAGCCAATAGAGGCAAGGAGATGCCACCTTGAGCTGCCACATAGAAAAAGTCCTGGGTTCTAATTAACACTTTAACAATATACACCATTGAGCAACAATGTTCTATGGATCAGAATGAACCCAAGGTGATCAGAGAACTGACTAGATGGCAGGAGAAATGTGTCATTCAGGAAGTACTTTGACAATTCCCAGGCTGTCACTATCTAGCATACCCTTGGCATTCTTTCCCTGTGACTCTGACCTTATTCCTGGACTGGGGAAGATGTTGAGACAGAAGACTTCTCATCTCACATTTTGGAATTTAGAAATCCGAACACAATCCCCACAGGGTTATGGCTCTGCTCAGATTCCCCAACTGTGTGGTATTCATGAAGCAAGTGTCTTCAAGAAATGCAGGCCATGTAGGGCCTTAGTCAAGCCCGGCCTGTGTTACAGCATGCAGCTGTATGAAATGACCTTTTCCCACAACCGCAGCATGTAAGCCCTGAAACTGATCTCCATCCAAGAGGTGTCTCCAGTACAACCCCAGGGCCGTCTCCATTCCTAGAGATCTTAGCCGGTGTCATGCACACAGCACACACTTCAGTGTGGCTTTAGACACATGAGTGTGAACTGTGCGTGCCTGACTTTGTGGCTTGACTCTGAACTTCCAAGGAACAATGTCCAAATGTTTGTGGATGCCCCACCCTGTACCAGGCACGAGAGAGTCACTGTATCTACCAGACTGCTTCCGTTTATTAGAGTTTTGTTATTCTTCTGGGTCATGGTTCCTTCCACAGGGTGTGTGGTTAGAGGTTGCTCTAGATCTGCTCCTCTCGAGGCGTGTGCAGGAAGTGGCTTCATTCATCTTTGGCAGGCTTATTCCTTTCTTCTGGGACAACTCAACATAGGGTCCCCAGGGGTTGTCCTAGCTTCGTTTCTGTTGCTGTGACAAAGGATGCCCACTAAAAGCACCTTGCGGGAGAAAGGGGTTCATTTCGCCCAACAGTTCCAGCTTACGGTACATCACTATGGGGCAGTTTCTGTGGCAGGAGTTTGAGGCAGCTACTTACATCAATCGCATCCATGGCAGAGAGCAGACAGAAGTGAATGCTCACGTGCTCTTTGCTTGTGCTCAGCAAGCTTTCTCCTCTCTTGCATGGTTCAGGAAGCCCTGTACAGGGAGGGAATGGTGTTGCCCACAGTGGACTGGGTCCCCCCACATCAGCTAATTTAGTTAAAACAATTTCCCCCCACAGAAGTGTCCACAGGTCAAGCCAGCATAAACACTCAACTGAGACTCCTTTTCACAGTTCTGGCTTCTATTCTGGGGGCCGAAAGCCTGACGATTCAGCAGAACAGACAACACTACAACCTTGGAGGGTCAGAGGCGTGGAGCAGAAACTACCTTGCTCTTCATCTGGGCTCTGTATTTAACCAGCTTCTGTCCTTGAGCTGTGTCCCTAACTTCCCTGAGTCTCATATGCTTCTTCTAGCCCACAAGGCAGCCCCCGGGCTCTCTGCATGGAGATGTGGCATCTTCTCCACAGACCCTACTTCCTTGCAAGTACCATTTTCCATAGCTCTTTCTACCACTGTAGGGGACTGGGACATTTACGTTCCCAGAGCCCAGCATTGTTTGTGGAAAATGAAGGTGACAGTACTAACATCTCTCACACAGGATTGTGAAATAGAGATCTATTTAATAAATTGCCTGCAGTGTCTTTTCCTCCCACAAACAAAGCAAGAAAAACCACTGGCTGCTATCTTACTCTATTTTGTAACTATCTGAAATAAACTCTTCTGCTAAAATAAGTGCTATTATCTCTATTATAGTATCTGGGAAACTGAGTCTTGGAGTCACAAGTTTTACAGGTTCTTTTTTTTTCCATGTCTGTCTGTCTGTCTGTCTGTCTGTATCTGTGTGTGGATAGGTGCACATATGTTTGTTGGGGGAAGGTGCATATGTGTGGGTACGTGTGTATTCATGTGTCTGTGTATGAGCTGGTAATCTTCCCAGTACAAGAACTTGCAATGAAGGAGCTGGAAAGATAAGGTTTAGCTGCTAAAGAGATTGTGGAATCCAAGCTTGTGGATGCTGGAAAAAAAATCTTTGGTAATAATCTCTATAGCCATCTGCCTTATTTTTTTAGACAAGGTCTCTCGGTAGCCTAAAACCCACTAATTCTCCTAAGATGGCTGGCCAGCAAGCCCCGGGGATTCTCCGTTCTCTGCCTCCCCAGCACTGGACTTACAAGCACACTCACCATAGCCAGCTTTTCATGCGGGTGCTGGGTTTCGAACTCGGGTTCTCATGCTTACTGGCAATTGCATTAGCAACTAAGCTATCTTCCCAGCTCCTCCATTGCAGGTTCTTGCACTGTAAAGTTGCCAACCTCTGCACAGTGTGTGTGGCCAATCGTGAAAGATTGCCAGGAGCAAGAAGATGGCCGAATTATTTTTCTTTCTGGGAGACTCAGAAGGGAGGAGGGTCTGGTTCAGGGTGGTGGGGAAGCTGCTCTGACTGGAATTCCAGAGTCCATAACAGGAAGAACCCAGAGATCCTGTAGGAAATGTTTGCTGAGGACTAATGGTGGGCTAAATGCTGAGTACAGACTTTTCCCTTCCTCATCTACATTGGGGATCTTTACTTTTCCTTTTTAAAGATCAATGTGCTATATATTTTTCTCTGAAGGTTCATCTATTAAACCCACAGTGTTTAAGCTCAAAGACCGTTCTCCACCGTGTAATTAACCCCCATGGGGTCCCATTAAAAGCCAATGATATTTTATGATTTTATTAACAAGAAGCAAACAGGGAAGGTGTCTGCGGAGCCTGGGCTCCGGCTGTACCCTCACTTGAGCACAAGGAGACCCCCAGGAAGTCCAGATTTCTCAAGCCCCTGGCCCGAGTGTTAGCACTTTCTAGCAATGTGGCTTTCAGGTCATCGTTTCACTGAGTCCTAAAGGGAAACAAACTGCTGGGGTTAAAGTTAAACTCTCTGGAGTAAGGCTCCTGTGTGACAGACAGAGTGGTGTTGGGTAAATATTTAAATTCTGAGCTTCCACTTATTTATCTAAACTATGGCAAAGATTGCAGCTCTTGCTTCCTAGGAACCCTGGAAGGATGCAATGGGATCAGTAGGTGAGGCGCTTAGCAGGGTCCCAGGCACACCGTGGTCATTCTTCAAATGCAATCTCCCCGTTCCTTCGGCCAAAGAGTAATCTTCATGTGAGCCGGGCACCTGGCTGTGATATGCTCACATCGAGTCTGGAAGTAAGCTGGAATGGGTGGGAGAGCATGGCCCAGGACTACCCAAGATCAGGGCTGAACTTATCTCAGGTCTGCTGTTGTCAAGGCCTGTGTCTCCACTTCGTTCTCAGAGTGGCCCCTGTGTTGGAGGGACTGACTAGAGAGCCTAAGAGAAGCCATTTGTAGGCCCTGATGCCCAGTTCAGAATCCCACCCATCAGAGGGGCCAAGGTGCTTAGGAAGGGTGTGGCCTGCCTGGGTAGCTCTCAGACCTGGGAAGGACTCAGCATGGCATGATACATGGAATGTACCTATACTCGTCAAGGGAGTCAGGTTAGATACTCAAGTATCTCCTAGCCTACCAAAGAGCTTGAGTTTTACCTCCCAGGAGATGGAAGTCCTTTAGAGTGTGGTCTGAACCTGACTGTGAGAGTCACCCTTATAGCCAGAACCCCAAGTAATGCAGCTTTTGGAAACAGGTCAAGCTGGAAGCTACCCAGGCCCCACCAGGGCCTACATACTCTTACCACCCATCTCATCATGGCATTGCCTTCACCTTGCCCTGCCCCTTCTGATGGGCAGGATTTTGAACTGGGCATCAGGGCCTGCAAATAGGGCCTTCCGAGCCTCTTCCCCCTTAGCTCAGCCTGCACAGAAGGAACAGGCAAAACGCACTGTCAGGGCAGGCCAGGTTGGGATGGGAGAGCTGTGAGGATGGCCCAAGGCACCAGCATCTTTTCCCACCTGTGATGTGAGCGCAGTCCCAGAAGGACTCAACATCACGTCACGTGAGCCCCAAGGGTTAGGACAGGAAGTGTGAGCCAGCACAATCACAGCGGGCAAACCACAAGCAGGAAATCTGGGCACCCGGGAGCACTGTCGCCTGGCTTGGATTCGTGCCAGGTCCCCAGAGTGGTAGTCCCTCCTTGACCCTCAAGGCCAGTGGATTGTTAGTGGTGACAGGTGATAAGGAACTGGGTTTTACACTGCAGCAGACGTTAAGGGGTGAGGGGTGATGGATTCAGGGAAGACACCATTTAGAGGCAGCAGACACAGCAGCAGGAACCCTTGTTCTCAAAGGAGCTCAGAGCTCTTGAATGTAGCTCTCCTTGGCATTCAGTTTGGCTAAGGCAGGTGGCAGACCAAGATGCTTTCTCTCTGTCTTGAGTAGGGTTAATCTAGCCTCTGTGTTTGCACAAACATGCTAAGCCTGCTTGCTTTAGGCCTCATCTCATGGGACTGCCTCTGCCTTTGATGTTCCCAGGGAAGTCACATGGCTGTATCTAGGTCTCATAAATCTAGGGATGCTAGCCTGTGCTGTGGGGCACTAGGCAAGCAATGAACTTCTCTTGTCCTCATGTGTTCAGGGTGAGAATCATGGTGGCCTTGAGAGGGACATTATAACAGTCAGCCAAGATAACAGGCATGAGGAACTTTGTAAAGAATGAACTAGAAGGTGTTATAACCACTGCTATATCTCACTTCTATATGGATAGAAGACTTAGAACCTTTAAACACTTAGAGTGCTCATATATAAATATGGTTAATAACATTAACTAAGCCTTAGGAATCACCAACTATGGTTTGGGAACTATTCTTAATTTTTCGTGTGTGTGTGTGTGTGTGTGTGTGTGTGTGTGTGTTTAGTTACAAAAATAACCAGGCTATATAATATACTTTTATCACCATTGCATGGATGAGGACCCAGAGGCCATAAACTTTCCCAGAGTGAGGCAGTTAATCAGAGCTGGCACAGGGTCAAAGCCATGCCAGCTGGCTACAGGACCCACACCACTAGCTGCCACCAAGTACTCTGCCACTGAACCAGGTCCCCAACCTTGTTTAACTTCCTATTTTGGAGACAGGGTCTCATTGAGTTTCCAAGGTGACCTGGAGCTCATTCTGTAGCGCAGGGAGACCTTGAACTCATGGTCTCCTTGCTTTAGCCTGCCAAGTAGCTGGGGTGATGAGGCTTCACCACTTATTTGGCAATTTGAGGGCAGAACAAAGTGGAAGTGGTTGTTCTCTGTGAGTTTCATCCTGTGGAGAAACCTGGCCTCAGGTAGGCTCAGAGCCAATGTGCTAAGAGGAGAAAAGAGACTTTGTGGCTTCAGGTTCTGCAATGGAGTGGGACAGACAAAGACCTTGCCGGGGTTGGTGAGTGCCAAGTGGCCAGAACAAACAGTGAATTAAAGCGTAGCGCAGTGTTTCATGGGTCTGGAGAAGAAAGACTGGAACTTTCATTCACAGAAACTAGAAGGTTCAGAGAGGAAATTCCTTGGGAGGCCTCTTGGTTCCTGGGTCTCGACACCACCTAGCTACGTACAACTGCATTTGAGGAAAACCCTAAAAGACTGGGGGCGTAGGTTAGTGGTAAAACTCTGGCCTAGCATGTCCGAGGCCCTATGTTCATAAAGTGGGTGGGGACGTGAGGAAAGGACTGGAGTGTCTTCAACATTATGAGCTAATATGTATTGAAAACTTCTCATGGCCCCAGTTCTGAGCTGTGTTCATTAGCTTCAAATTGCTGGGACCAAATACGTAAGGAAGAAGAGACTATTTGGGCTCATGCCTGAGAGGAACAGAGCTGTAAAAGTCTTGAAAAATGGCACCAGTCACCGTCACAGACAATGGCTAGGGGTCAGGGTCAACACCAGAAGTCTAAATAAATGACGATGTCTATAGTGACAAACAACAGCTACTGTGTGTTAGGCATGGCCTCCATGATAGCCAGTGACATCCCCTGCATCATCTAATTTGGTCCTCACATAAGGGGGAGGAAGGTACTTTTCCATGCTCCCTTTTCAACTTCAGTTTGTGTATGTTGTGTTGTATGTGATGGTGTGTGTGTGTGTCCATGTCAGTATGGATACACGCAGGTGGGAATCAGAAGTCCATATTTGGTATTTGGTATCATTTCTTGATTGTTTTTCACATTAGTTTGTTTCTTTATTCATTCATTCCGTCCTTCATTTCATTCACTCATTTGCAGCAGATTTCATTTTATAACCTTGGCTGGCCTGGAACTGACTATGAAGACCAGAGCAGCCAGGAACTTACAGAGATCTGAGTGTCTCTGCCTCCCAAGGGTTGGGACTAAAGGCGTAAATCCCCAAGCCCAGATCCACCTTTAGTTTTTGATATTAAGTCTCACTGAACCTGATGCTCATGAGTTTCAGATTTGACTGAATTGCTCTTCTTCACAAGTAATGGACTTACAAGTTTATGTCACTGTGCCCAGCTATTACATGGGCACCAGGGACCAAACTCAAGTTGGCATGCTTGTGTGACCAACTCTCTGTTAACTGAGTCCTGCTCCATTTTCAAAGTTGGAAGTTGCAGCTTAGAAAGGGAAGTCACTGGCCATTGTGAATTCACAGCCAATATATGAGCAACTTTTATTCTCATTAAAGCCAAATAATGGAAAGAACAATTGAGAAAGCAGAGAACATCCTAGGCCCTAGAATCTAGGGAGGTTTGCATATCAGAAGAGGGCTACCACAAATGTGTGGTCCACCAGGGAAGAAGCCAGACCATCGCTGAAGAACGTCTAACCTGGCAAAGCAGTTGGGTCTCAGCATTGGCAAAACAGCCAAAATGCAGACAGTGAAGAACAACTTGGGTCCTCACGGGCCCCTAGGACCAGCCCTCAAGGCATAGTCAGACATGTCCCACCTTTCAGTATTGAGACACCTTCTCAGCTACAAAATTTGTGCTTGAGAACTGCACCACCCAGCCATGCAAAGAAAAAGCCTAAATCAAATCAACCAACCAACAACAACCACCAAAAAAAAAAAAAAATTCTCGGTGTTAGAGTATTTTTCTATCATGTATGAAGTTCAATATCTTGTATTACTGGAATTTTTCACAAAAAAAATCATAATATTTTAAGTAAGTTTATGATTTTTGTGTTGGGCTGCATTCATAACTATCCTTGGCCAAATGTGACCTCTGGTATGGATAGTTTAGTTAACCAGTCTGCCCTGGAGATTCCCTTGCCTCCTGCTCCCAAGTCTAAATTCAGGCATTTACATGGGTCTGGTGATCTACATTCTGGTCTTCTTTTGTTTGTGGCAAAAAAAAAAAAACCACCTTTCAGCTCTGAGCCATCTCCCAGACCCCAAATTTTAATTCCAAAATCTGATTTATCTGCCACTAGAACCTGAGTTCTCACTCATCTTCCTGGAAGAAAATGGCTGTGCTATATCACATGCACACATACACACACACACACACACACACACACGCATACATAGTGCATGTATACATACACACACACAAAAACAAAAAACAAAAACCCAGATCTCTCATCAACAATTTTCTTGCAACCAGGAGTTCAGAAGGCTCCCTTTAGAAATTCTGAAGATGTAGTATTTACACTTGTGCTAGGAATATTTACGCATTATTTTTTAGGAAAATTCATCTTTATAAAACTACTGTTTTGTGTAACCACACCTGTACAGCCCACACAAGCAAGTCAAGGTAGACTAGTCATCCACGTGTGAAAGAACTCCTCTCGGTGTTGGAATGCCAGGTGACAAACTGTGTGTTCAAGGTCTCATCCTAGCAACACCACCATGAAGCGACCATGGGAGTACATTTGCCTTCTCCACCAAGCTGGAAGAACTTTTTTCCCTCATGAAGTGAAAAGTCCTAAGAACCAGGCCAGAAAGCCTAACTGTGGTTTATAAGGAAACAGTTGTTAAACATCTCAGAAACTAAACTCACTAACATACTGGGGAAGGTAGGTTTGTCTAGATTTAAGAACCAATATCAAATGTTCCATTTTCCTGGTGAGGGGCAAGGAAAAGGTGTGTTTTGTCGAGCCCATTATTTTATTCAATGAGGATTTATTGTTCTGTTTACATGGCTGGGCCTTCCAGCAGGACAAGAATGACCAAGGTTTTCCCACATAGGATATCTTGGCTGTGTGGGATGTAGCCTGTCCCGTGGAGGTAGATAAACTCTGCTGGGCTGGTAGTCATATAGTATATTTTGATGGCATCCTGCATAGCAGGTCCTAGGCTATGTTCATGATCTTTAAATTCTGGAATAAAATAACTCAGGGAAATATTTAAAATGCTTATTTTTAGCTTATGGTGTCAGGGAGGTTAATTCGTGGTTCCTTGGCTACACGTCATGTGTACTTAGACAAGGACATCATTGTGGTATGGCAGAGTCTTCATCCTCATGGTAACGGGAAGGGGAGCGAATGAGAATGAGGAGGAGTCCTAGGACAGGATGCACCATTCAAGGATCATGCCTCGCCAATCTTCTTTCCAGCTGAGAACCCAAACTTCACCCATGAGCCTCTGGAAGACACGTCACATTCAATCACAGCACAGGCTGAGTGTTTTTCAAGACTTTATTTATTTAATACCCATAGTGAGCTCATGAGGTTGGTGGTCACATGAGGTATAGGGCCATTAAGTCACTCTTCTGAGCTCTCGTTGTCAGTAAAAGGCAGATTGGGTTCATATTTCAAGAAAGGAGACTTTATAAACATCGCTCAAGCATTTGCTAGATTCATTTGAATGGCCAGGAAACTTCCAATGCAGCTGGGCTGCACTGGACGTTTTTATTCTCCAGGAGAGGCTTCAGGATCAAACTAAAGCCTAGTAATACTTACGGGGTGGTGACTGCCTTTTTTATTCTCATTTTTTTCAGTCAGGGAGCTAGACATTTGGGTTTTACAATATGCCCTTAGCCATACAACTGGCCAGTTGCAAAACCAGGCTGTAAAGCCCAGAACTCTATGACCTGTACTCGACTTGGTTCAAGGTGATATCTTTCCAAGCTGAGATATCTTCAAGAGCAAGCATCCCACTGAAAATACCTGGGGAAAGGAATATTGCTCCATGTAGGGGTCTATTATATACAATATAGTGTGAGAATGAGAGCTTTCACACTCATATATGTGTGTTTATGCAACCACACTCACACACACATGCACATGCACACTGATGAAGGTCCTTTAGGGTTCCTTTGTACTTAGTAGAAAAGGCAAGAAACAGACCTCTGTGCAGACATAGCCTTGTCACAGGGAGTAGCCATCAGACATCTGTAGCCACCCGGATGCATGAGTGTATAAAGGACAGTCACACAAGGACAGCCCTTGACTCTGGCCTTTGCAGCACCCTCCTGGGAAGACAGGCATTTGTCCTGATCAGCTGGAAGAATAAAATCAATACAAGAAAACCCACATTTTTTTTCCTGCCACAAAACCTGACTTAGTTACATCTGTTCCTTTATGGGGTTTACACGGTTATGTTCCTTATATTCAAATATGGATGATCAGGGAGCTATTAATCAGTTGTTTTTATAAATCACACATACTCTTCATCTCAGGATCCTAGAAGGGACAACCCCTCATTGCCAGGTGCAAGGCTCTTCTTAGTAGAAGGGGCTCAGATGGTCAGTGAGGAATGAAGGAGGTCCTTACTGTTCCCCTAATGGAACACCTGGAGAAGGTTCTGGATTCTAAATTTCAAGCTGTCTTCAACCTTGGGAATGGTTGCTCCCATCCTGTCCATGCAATAGTATGATGACAAATGTTAATTTTCAATTAGATGTGATCTAGGACCTCCTGGGAATTGCCTTTGGTTGTATCTGCGAGGAAGTTTCTGGGTCTGGTGAACTGAGATGAGATCACTCACCTACTTGTGATACTCTTGTGTGGGCTAGCTTCCAGGACTGAAGAAAAAGGAGAAAGGGAGATGTTTCCATACTGCGGACGCCATGTCTAACACTCCTGCCATCGTAACCTCTGATCCACAATGGGCAGTGCCCCTCAAACTCAAAGGGTACCCCAAAGAAGCCCTTCTTCCTTCAGGTTGCTTTTGTTGGATGTTTTATTACAACCAAAAAAAAAAATAACTAATTCAGCACACTCAGTATTCTGTGGGCTGAGGAACAAAGCCCTCAACTCCAAGTGAGTGAAGCTGGAACATTATTCTCCAGCCAGAGACCAACAGCCTGACACCTTAGTTGCAGATGGCCCAGAAAGCAATCCCAGAAAGCTTGTGGGAGAAGCAATGAGGGGTCAGAAGATGGTCTGTTCAGGGAGCCAGTCCACAAGGACAGGAAAACCTGTACTAAATGCAAGATCCAAGAGCAAAAAAAAAAAAAAAAAAAAAGGATCTGTGTCCCATGGCAAAAACAGACACTCTCATTGAGGGAGCCGTGAGAATATGGAAGAGGTTCCCTTGACAGGTAGTGAGTTCCCTGTCACAGGCAATAATCCCAAGAGTCTAATGCAGGGGACTCTGGTGAAAAGATTTATACATTTGGTGACAGGCTAGAGAGATCGCATCTCAAGTCCCTCAGTCCCCTAAGATCTGCATTTATAACAGATCAGGCTTGAGGTGAGTCAGTCTGCAGCTTTTTTGCCACATCTAATCAAGGTCATGTTTCTGGATACAGACCTAGAAGGGTATTTGGAACTTATGCTCAGGTGCTTGAGGTAAGGAGGATGGGGTTGCCGTGCTGGCATTGAAGGGAGCTGTGCAACCGCAGGTAGCTAAGGAGCCTCTCTAAACTCACTTCAGCTACTCTAGATTGGTACACACTCATCTCACGGGGACGGTGTATTCTCTGCAGCTGGGTGAAGGAGAGAATGCCAAGTGCTGAGCACAGCCCAACTGGCAGTGGCAGGCTCGCCAGTGCATGCACACCCACGCACAGGCATGCACCCATGCAGAACAAGTACCAGGACTGCCGTCGCAAGCCCAGGACATGCACATTTTAAACCTCTGCCTGAAAAGCGATCCTGACTCTCAGCGTCCTTTAGTCTTCTTTATTTTTAAATTAAAAAGTGTTCAGTGCAGCAGCGTTTTTATTCTCATTAAAGATGATGAGAACTTTACTGGGAATCTGCTCTTTCCTGGAATCAAGACTTGAATTTATTACTGTTTATATTCCGATCCGAGGCTTCCCTAGAACCAACTCATTTTATGCCCCCTCCCTCCCACACGACTAGAGAAAAAAGCATGTTCACTCAGTAATGAGGATGGAGAGTTGGGGGGATGATTTTCTTTCCTTCCCCACTTTTTTTCCCCTTTTGCAAAGGAAACACCTCCTCAGAGCTGGCATGGCATTATTAAAAATAATAAAGGAGAAGGTTTGGAGGGAAAAGGTAAATAAGGTGATTCATACATCATCTGCAGGAGACACCAAAGTAAGACAGAGAGAAATCATTGCCTGTGCTGTGTGCTGAGAGATTCTCATGAGTCAGCGCCTACTACTTCCGTTCCCCCCATGCTGCTGCTGCGGGGTTGGCTGTGTCATGGGTGGGTGGACCAGTTTGCTGCTCCTCAGGAGCTGTGCTGCTTTTCCACAGTGGGTACTGGCAGAAGTATCCTTTTAGGCACAGTAACAGAGAATGCAAAAGCAGCCCTCCCTGATCCAACTAAATGGACACAGGAACATACGCACACACACGCACACAAACACAATAATGTGTGTATGCATATGACCATGTGCATGGATGTACACGTGCATTCACACAGTAGACAGTCACACAATATTAACTGTTGACATACACACATATGCGATGCACAAATATACGTGCATGTATATACACACGTGCACACTTGGAAGGCAGAGAATCTTGAGTCTCACACCAATGTGCAGGAATGACTAGCTACCCACATCCAGGGCTCCGGACAAGTGTGTCCTTGTGCTCAGAAGTAACTAAGATTTCAAAAGAGCAGAGTCCTGTGTGGAGACTCAGCTCGCGCACCAAGATGCCATCACTTGTGTGTGTTTCAGGTCAGAAGGCTTAGGGTTGTGGCAGCAGGGTTGTGCCTCTACAGTGACTCTATGGCCAGCAGCCTCTCAGAGGCTAAGTCCACGCATGACAGGGCCTCCCACGCTGGAACTCTGTACACCAGAACACCTGCAAGGCTTTGCTTCAGATGAAAGCAGGGACCGCGGTAGAGGTGGCTGTGGCATTCAGCACCCATCTCCGGGAACCAATTAGAGAATGCCATTAAACGATAATGTCACGCAATTATACGGCTTCCCACACTAGATTCCCTGGAAATGATCTCACGGTCTTATTTTCTGAATATTGGCATGCAAGTCCCAAGGGGAATGGAAGGTATTTCTAGTGCCCATAGCTAATATTCGTTGAGATATAGGCCATAGTGCGCAGGGAATTTTGCTTGCATTGAACTCAGGAACACAGAACAAGAACACAGGTGCTGTACCCACTTTTCACACCAAGAAATCGAGGCACAGGGAAGTCTAGCAGCTTTTTTAAGCTCACACAGCTGGTGAGTAGCAGACACGCCTTCCAGTCAGCTTCTAGAGGTCTCCCTGGCTCCATCTGACACTTGCCCAGGTCCCCGGTCCATCCTTCCACCTCAGCACTCCCTGGACCATCTTCCTGGGATATTCTGACACCTCCCTTATTTCCAGTCACTCTGCAAATTCTGGGTGATGACCTTTTTGCTAAGTGGTCTCTCCTGGCAGGTGTAGAGGAGGGTTTGACAAGAGGACACTCACCCTGGGTATAGTGGTTTAGCTCTATAATCCCAGCTCCTGGGAGGCTGAGGCAGGAAAGTTGGCACAAACTGGAGCCCAGCCAGGGCTGCATGGCTCTAAGCCAACCACGTTTCAATAGAAGCTACAGACCGTGTCTAAAACAAAACCAGCACCCCAAATCAAAACTTTAAGACACCCTTGTCAAAACACAAGGAACGAGATGGATTTGGCTCTTTTGTGGCTGGAAGTAGAGTATTTTGAAAGCCTGAACTCAAAACAATACACATCCCCAGAGAAACCAGCAGGAGACAGCCATGCCAGCCTGGGGCCCAACTGAGAATAGATCACATGCTCGGGCCAAGGAAACAGCAGCATTGGCCAAGATCCCCAGGTCTTTCCTACCCTGCGCTGGCCCAGACCTGCCTGTATCCAGCCAGGAGTGCAGGAGGATGTGGGCAGATAGGAACGGGCCTCATGGAGCCGGGCTCAGAGCCCCAGCAGGGCCTTGTGTCCCCTGCCAACATGCTTGCCAGCCAAGCTGTATAAACACTGAGATCCCTGGCAAAGCTAGGGATGGGGGAACAGAGAGGGCTCCTCATCCAACGTGGGGGGAGGAGGAGACTTTGCATTATTGATTTCCTTCCCGTCTGCTTCCTGTCCCCTTCTTCCTCCTGTTCTCCAGAGGAGGGAGACTGTAGGCTCTTAGCGATCACAATGGGCCGTGTCTAAGGACATACCCTGTCTGTTATTGAATGCCAGGGTTTGCATTCCTTATTACCAAACACAGGAGTGGGTTTCACCGAGGTGCCATAAAGCCTGGTGAGCTGAGTCCTGTGACCATATGTGTTGGGCTAGACACCATGGGAGATAAAGGTGTCAGTGTGACCACATGGATTTTACTTACTTCTCTGTATTTCAGTATAATGCATAGACCATAAACCCATCCACTCAGCAGTGAGCAACTTAAGCGGACTTACTACATTCAACCTACAAGCATCAACTTTCTGAGTTCCAGAACATTCCCATCAGCCCCAAAGAAACCCTGCTCCAATTAGCAGCCCCTTCCATTTCTACTTTATCCCATGAAAGCCACCATTCCAGGTTTGGCCCACAGGACTTTCCTGTTCCATGTGCCATATACTTTCATTTATTTACCATGTTTTCCAGTTCATTGACTTTTGTTTTGTATACGCACGGGTTCTTTTATGTTGCATGTGCTACATATGGTTTATTTTAAGTATATGTATCCATCCAGCCCAGGTGGCAGTTTTTGATATCCAAGCACCCAAACAAGAGCAGATTAATTGAAAGAAGATTAATTTTAAAGAAAGGCTTCTAGGTTCAGAGTTCTGAAGCCTCTGCAAAGCTTTATTTGCTTAGTGTGCTGGTTACTTTTCAATACTATGACAAAATGCCTGAGACAAACAATTGAACAGAAGGGAAAGCATATTATGGCTCATGGTTCAGAAGTTTCAGTCCATGTTGCTTGGCCCCAGCTCTGGGCCTGTAGGGGAGGCAGACATGCATAGGGCATATGCGAATATCACGCCTATGTACAGGCCTTGGATCTCTGTGGAGGGACCCTGGAAGCTAGTCTCATAGAGATCCTGAAGACCAGCACCAAGGGTTATGAGAGTGAGCTCTGATTCAGCTGGGCTCTGTCTCGAAAGGGCGAGATCAGAAAGCTGTTCAGGAGCAATCCATGAAGATATGATACAAAGAATGGGAGGAGAGGGGAGCAGAGACGCTGTGGGGTACCCTGGAGTGCAACCCTCTGGGACCTGCAACTGTAAAGTGTTGTTTGTATGCTGAGCACAGAGGGGACCAGACTGGGGGGAGAAAACAGTGGGAAGAAGCCCTGTGCTGGAGCCTGCTCTCTAAAGACCCCAAGGGGATGGGCCTGGCACTGAGGTCCCCAGGTTTTGCCCAGCTCTCCTATTCAGCCCAGATTTGATGAACCAAACACAACAGGAAGCTAGAGACAGGAGCTGATCTAGAAACAGCAGCCTCCCTGTTTCCAGGGGTGTGGGTGAGCCACAGCAGGTCATTCCTACACAGTACCAAGGACTTAACTCTCCTGCCTACTCTGCTCCTCCTCTCTTTTATTCCACCCTCCCCCCATCCCTTTCTTTCTAAATAGATGTGTATGATGGCATATGTGACTGCGCATGTGTGTGCATGAGTGTTGAGGTCAGAGGCAATGCTCAGTTTCCGTCTACCTCCTTCTTTTTAGAGACAGGAACGTTCCAAGGTGTCTAGATTGGTTCACCAGTAAGTCTCAAGGAATGCCTGTCTCCTCTTTCCCAGTGTTAGCAATGCAAGCATGAGCCCTTTCGCATGAGTGCTGGGGGATTAAACTCAGGTCCTCACACGGACTTGCTGGCAAATATTTTAACCACGGAGCCATCTCTCCAACCACTTCTTTCTTTCCCTTCTTAGCAAGGCTTCTCTGGGTTGGGTGTGCGGATATTGTTTGCCTCTCTTTGGCTCCCCCATGTCCCAGCAGCTCTTCTGAGCTTGCTGTTTATCTCAGATACCCTGAGTGAATTTTGGCTACTTTCTCCTGGGCCCCAAACCTCAGACCATCCAGCCCTCTCAGGGACACCAAAGGTCTCCTTTTGCAAGTCTTGCTTTGTAACCAGCCTGCTTGATATTTGACCCCATGCCCAGATGTCCTCACACAGGGCATCTCTCAGGCCTGCTTGTCCTGTCTCAGGTCCCAGAACACTGGGAGTGGCTGTGTCATTGTACCACAGTTTAGACAGGAAGCGAGAGCTTCCGTACAAGCTGGTGATCAAGAGGACCCTTCCCAAGGAACAACAGGTCCCTTTTCTGGGCCTTTCTTTTTTTTATGAATTTTAATCTTCCTCCTTTGACCAACTTCCTCTGTCTCCCGTGACTGGGGGACAAGGACAAACAACTTTGCAAAACACACGAATCTCTCCCAGCTATCTCTTCACAGTGGGACAGCCCTTGTTACCAGGATGCTCTCTCACTGTGTAGGAGACTCCCGTGTGGAGATCAGTAATGTGCACTTCAGGATGACATTTTTAACTGTTACATGGGGGGGGGGGGTCACAGAGTACATCTTCTGTTTCTCTGCTACTTGAGTTTTAATTTTTTAAATGATTTGGGAGGCCTAGGGAAATGACTCAGTGAGTAAAGCATTTGCTACACACGTGCCATCCTGAGTTCGAATCCCCAGAAGCTGTGTAAAGCCACACCTGCTAGTGTGTGCCTGAAACTCATCCAGCAAGATGAGAGACAGAGACAGGAGATTTTCTGAAAGTTTTCCTATCTGGCTTGGTATACACAACAGTGAACAATAGACCTTGTCTTGGGGTAAGTGCTGGGGACTGTCACCATGTAACCCGCATTCTCACATGCATAAACACACAAGATTAAAATTATGATTCTGTAAAACAACTTGTTTCAGAGCAGAGTGTGTATCTGGCTTTGTTTTTCTGACGAGCTGTAGACACAGCCCTAGAAAAGAAGCAGACACCTCCAGGAAACAGACTGGTACTTCCCCACTGTATGTGCACATGTGTATATGTGTGTGGAGTTCTAGCCCTGTAGTCAGGGGAGGGGGGTGTTGTAAAGACACATTGTGGTGAGACAACCCAGAGAACACAAGCCATTCCCTGTCTGATTATCGCCTTGTTCTATGTTTGTCCATCATCCTTCTGCATTTTCTTCCACCATCTGTCCATCCATTGTCTGTCTGCTGATAGTCCATTCATCCTCTTATATATCTTCCATTTATTTATTTAACTATTCATTCATCTACCCATTCTTCATCTTTCTATTTGCCTATCATTCACCCATTGATTATCCACCAAGCCCATTTATCCATTCTCCATTTTCCCATCTAGTCATCCATTCATCCATCCATCCCTCCATTTATCCATCCATCCATGTGACCCTTCATCTATCTACCATCACTCAGCTTTCCATGCATCTTCCTTCTATCCATTCATCCATTCGTCTGTCCGTCATTCATTCATCTATCTTTCCCCATAGTCACTCAACTGAGAATGATTGGATAAATCCTCTATGGCAGACATAAAGCTATTGTGTGTGATTCTGATTGAATCCTCAAAATAGAGGAAGGTAAAGTCCTTGTTCTTCTCCTACAGGCAAGAAGGCAGAGGCTCAAAGAAGTCAATAAGTGTCTAAATTGTGCAGTTGTGAATGGCTGAGCTGGACTCAGTCTTTCCTTGAATGACTCCCTGTACTATGTCAGGCTGGTAATGAACTAGGTACAGGGAAGAGGTGCCAGGCAGAAAGTTTTAAGAAGAAAATATAAAGGAGGAACTATAACAGGAACATTGACGTTGGCCTGTCTTGTCTTGACTTTCATGCACTTAATTCAGGCTATGGTGGTATTGGTGAGCTGGGTGTCCCAAAGAGAAGGTAAGAAGTGCCATCTGGATGACATCATCCTGGGAAAGGTCACATGTGAGAGAACTTTAGTGGATGAGCTGAACCTCTTTAATAAGAGAAAGATTTGCTGAACCCCTGCACCAACCTGGATAACATGTTAGAGATAGAAAGGATAGATTTCATTAACTCATTTATTTATAAATAATTTGCCTTAACTCCATTACTGGGTTAGGGAACATCTAAATAAAGCAACAGTTAAGAGTTGGCTGAACAATAAGAAGGCATCATTGAAGCACACATTCTAAATGGATTGCGTATTTTACAAAGAAGGCAAAATGAGCAAGTGACCCTAAGGCCAAACTGCTGACCAAACAGATCTTTGACTGGGCCACACATTTGACCATAAGCTTCCTGGTGACCAAAGTAAAAAGGGAAGCAGAGGTAGTCATGTGATTTTCCTTGTACAAGAAGAGCAGACAGAGGCAGTTCCTCTTCAGGCAAAGGCAGAGAGAAAGGCATGATGGGAGTTGGATAATTCATCCAGAGCATCATATGCCATGACCCAGAGGAGACAGCAGGGCCACTGCTATCACAGCAGTGGGGGACACCTCTCAGGAGAGAGAGAGACGATTTTTAGCTGGGGATTACATTGCCTTGGGTCTTCAGTCTTTAAGAATTATTTTTACTTTAATTTTACAGTAAACACTTTTTATTATCATTTTTTTTTTAAAAAAATGCTCTTGGAAAATGTTAGTTCTTTTTAATAAAATTTGTAGTTCATCTAGATTCCAGTGGCTTCCTGGCTTTGTTATATATCAGAGATTTAATGAGGGAATTTAGCTGCTTAGTGTAGCTTCTGGAACATTGTAGATACTCAATAAAAATCGCCGAGTAAATGCTTAGAATATAAACAAGGGGGTCTGCCGTGCAATCATAAAGGATAGACTTAAGGGAGCACTGGGAATGCTTCAGCGAAATATGTCAGTCAGTGTTGCCTAAGCACATGCTGGACACCAAGCTAAACTGCTCCCTCTCAGCCATGTCACACCTTCACGCCAGCTCCAGAGTGGTGTTTGCCTAGCAAGGATAAGGTCCTGGGTTCCACATCTAGTACCACAAAAGAGGAGGAAGAGGAAAGGAGGGGGAGAAAAGAAGGAGGGAGATGCCTAGGTGGATGAATGAAGGGTGCAGAAACAGTAGGTGGTGACTCAAGTCCTTGGAGAAAAGAAGGCAGCTTCCCCATTAGCACTGTGGAGGCCTGAGAAGATGTGTGAAGTTTAAGAGGACCCTTTAGTGAAGTTACATAGCGTGCCCACTCATGTAACCCCCTTCACAAAACAGATATAGAGAATTTCCAGCATTTTTTTTAGTCTGCTTTCAGTTAATTTCTTACTGAGAACCCCCAGTCATACGAACTGAGTTGATGGATTTTTTTCTCTCCTTCCTCTCCCTTCTTTCTTTCCCTTTCTTCCTCTTCCTCCTTCTCATTTCTTCCCTCTCTTTCTTCCTTCTCTTCACGCATTCCTCCATCATTGTAGTAGGGGTGGAATCCAGGACCACGCACTTCCTAGGCAAGCACTCTACTGCTGAAGCATATTCTTACAACCCTCCAGTTCTTAAGGTTCAGGAAAGAAGGAGCATGCTCACAGTGACATAGTGTCAAAAGGATGGCCGTGTATGGCTTACATGTTTTGAAGGATTATTGTTCTAATAATTGATGGTCCCTTGGTAGAGGAGCTGTCTAGAAGAACAGTCATATTGGAGGAGGTAGAGACTGAAGTGGTGAAGTTATTCTGAGTTAACCTCTGAATGACTAAGAAAATGATAACTTTCATTAAATGTTCGAAAGAAGCAAGTTTGCCTGAGAATAACACCTCATAGGCACTTCTCAGGAGTCCCCAGAAGAAGCAAATTAATAAACACCCTTTGAAGTGTTAGGGGAGGTGGTTACAGTATTACGAATAAATATCTCAGTTATCCAAATATCATGTTAAAATCAAGAAGAGAGAAATACAGTATTAAATACAATAGAAGTTCTCTCTTCCAATGAAACACAGCCTGCTTCTGACTGTCCAGAGCCAAAGGGGATTCCAAAGTCAGCATTTACAGGCAGGGGAGAAAACAACACCATGTAAATCAAAGAGAGATAATCAAATTTTTTTTCTGGTGGAAATAAGTTCAGTTGTTTGATGTGATTTTGACATTCAGTGTAATGTCCCAGCTGATACTGAAATTAGGGGCCAAGTTAACTCGGAGAGATTTGTATAGTGGGAATTTCCCAATGAGGAAACGCTAACAGGCTTTGAATGCATTGTGACCTAGTGTTTTGGGGAGTAGCATGAAGTCATCTGGTAGAAAAGCAGTTGGAGATGTTGTTGCTTATAGAGGTGACCTTATGTGACCTGAGTCTCTCTAGATGTCATTATCTAAGAGGTGGTCACACTAGCCCTGGATGGTAGTGAGGATTGTATCTGAATTGCCTCTATAGGTTTATATTTGAAGGGTCTGTCCTTAGTTGGTAGAACTCGATAGGAAGGCTGTGGACCCTTTAAGATGTGAAGCTCAGTAAGCACACATGGACTTTAGGGGGTGGACCTTTGAAGGGTGTCCCCATCCCTGGTTTCTGCATGGCTCTCTGCTTTCTAGTCTTCTATGATACAGATAATCTCTCCCACATACTCCCACTGCCATGATCCAAGCTGTCCAGCCATATTGCCCCCATTGTGATGGATAGAAAGTCCCTCTGAAACCAACAGCCTAAATAAACTCCATTCTTGAGTAGCTTCTGCCAAGCATTTTGTCACAATGATGAAAAGGTCACACAACAAGAGAGATGAAGATTAGGGTTAGACTGTCACAGAAAAACGAAGTAATAACAACCACCAAAGCATGGGGCAGCTGTGGGGAATGACTTCTCAGGGCCTCAGGAGGAAGCATTTCCCTCCTGACTTTTAGAGTTTCTGGCCTCCTGAGAAGTGGGAGAACACACTTCAGGGTTCTGAAGGCCCCATTGAGGAGCATCGTTGGTGACAGCCCCAGGGTTTGAGTCATAGAAAGAACTCATCCCAGAATCATGAGGACAGGGAAGATCAGGGTACCCAGAAAGGAACGTGGTATCCAACATGGTAAGTCATCAGATGAGATTCTCTAAGTAGCCTTCTAGAAGGGTTTGGATGTGAATCCCTCTACCAAGTAAAAGGCATATTTTTTAGGGAGTCTCACAACTTTCACAGGACTCTCAGTCTGCATCTTCAGAAGTTTGTTCCTCTGTCTAGGAAGAATCAGCCATGAGGCTGATGCAAGTCCCAGGAACAAACCTCAAAGAATCTACAACCTAGAGGTGCATAACTCAGACCCATGGGTCCATTTCATGTCTGATTGTACTCAGCCTCATGAAGAGACAAACAGGCTAGTTTGCAGAGGCAGAGACAGAGGACTTGGGAGGAGGATGTTGAGGGTCAAGAAGCTATCTTGAGAAGGCATGAAGAAGCTTCCATGAGCTGTAGACAACTGGTCTACCCTTATGTAGTGGGTGGTGTAGACACATGTCTAGTTCTATATAACCAAAGAGTCTACCAAGCAAAGGGGGAACCAGTCACTCCAAAGCATGTCTGTCAGCTGCTGGGTCGCACTGGCCACAGAATGATTGTTCTCAGCTCTTCAGTGCCTCTTCTACCTTCCCTGGGCCCACTGCAGTGTCCTCTGGAGGCACTGACAGGTAGCAGATACGGGGGAGAGAAGGAGAAAAGGCAGAGAGGGCAGTATCTATGTGTGCTAGTTTTACCCTGCTGGGGCCAAGAGAGACATTTCAGAGGGTGGGTCCTCTAGAGTGTAGCGACCACCCACAGAAGCCACAGATCTCATAGTGAACCTTTTTGTTCTGTTGCTGTTTACTTTAAACATGAGATTTAGAGGTGTAGTGAGTTTAATTAGCTCTTTGCCTGTTTTGAGGAGAGAGAATTTATATGCCAGGATTTATTCTTTCAAAGGCTGTCACTAGCACCCTGCATGTTAGTGGGGGCATTAAATAACTTAAGAGAGTCGGAAGGTGAAGAAAAGATATTTTGATATTGTTGTTGTTGTTGTTATTTATATTATTATTCTGAAGCCTTTATTTGATTTTATAAATCATTACACTCGCTTAAGTTTTTGGTCTTCACCAAGACCAAGAATTTCATTGACCGATATCATCAGGCCCACTGTTCCTGTAGAGAACCTTAAATAGTAGCTTGTCACTGTCGGGATTCCTCATAGTTGGAGATTATGAGAGGTCAAGTTACTCTTTGCTGTAGAGACACATCTGCATACCATAGCACTGCTGGCTGTCAGGGTTATCCCTGCAGGTAAGGCCTGCTTGTCTGTTGCTCCTTTCTGTCTGTGTTTATTTTCCTAGCACCATCGTTTATCAAGCAGACACCCATGAGAAGCCTCTCAACACCTGCGATTTCCCTTTAGAAAGAGAATGGTTTCTCTATGTGCAGTGCAAACTGAATCCATATGGGATTCTCCACTCATGCACATGCAGGATGAGCTAGAAGGTATGTTAGAGATCCCAAAGCAAGAGAGCACGCTGCTAATAAAACTCAGAGCACTTCTCGTAACAGCTGTGATAACACAGTCCAGGGACTATCATGCAGGGAGAGCAATGAAGTCAAGGAATGTGGGTTGTGTCTTTGAAACGGACCCACCATGTGTGACAGTTTTCAAATTTGATGATTACATTGGTCCATGCCAGAAAAACTTACCTTATTCTGAAATTATAGCTGCCTAGAGTCCCGTGTTTGGTAGGGCATCATATGAAACTTCCTTCAATGACCCCTTTCCAAAATGCAGCCCAATTCCAACCTGGAATCCTCTAGTCTCCTTCCTTGCTCTATTTTTTTCCTAAAATGTTCCCATCTGACATAATCTATATAGTGGTTAGTTACTGCTATGTAACAAATATCCCTGGACATAGTAGCTTTAAAATAACAACAATTATCATTGACTTTTTTCATAGATTAGGAACTTAGATGTAGTTTAGCTACATCCTTTATATCTGTCTTTGTTTCACATGCAACCAAGATGGCTAAAAAAAAAAAAAAAAAAAAAAAACATGGTTACCTAGATGGTGCCTATCTTATACCTTAACACAGGAATAGCCCGATGAGAATGCTTCAGAAACATTTTAGAAGCTACCTATTAACCCACTTATTTTAGTGACTCATTTATTTGTGGATCATATCCATCCTGTGAAAATAGAAACTCCAAAAATACAGAGATTATTTTTGATTATTCTTTACTACATCTATCATGACCAGAATCTAGCTTGATTTGTAGAAGTACTCAGTGTTTATTGACTGAATAAACGAATGAACCAATATTAAGATGGATTCTTCTCCTTGGAGAAGTCTTTTCTTTGTCTTACTTCTTGTTTTTCTTTGGGGTGACTGAATAAGGAGAAGTTTAAATGTCAAAGGTTTGAGATAGTGTTTAACTTTTTTGACACAGGGTCTCATGTAGCTCAGGTTGGTCAGGAACTGACTGATGCTGAGACTGACCTTGAGTCTACCACCTGTAGAGTACTCAAATTGCAACCTTTTGTGCTAATACCCTTGTTTATGCAGCACTGGAGACCAAAGTCAGGGCCTCCTACATCCTAGGCCGGCACTCTGCCAGCTGAGCTGCAGGCTCTTGGATGTATGTTAGAAATAAGGAGCAAGGATCAGCGACAACAGGCACTACAGAGAAATGGGTCTCTGCATTACCAGTGTCTGTGTCTCCAACACCTGTGAATATGCCACTTTATAGGGCGAAGAAGTGCTGCAGTACACACAAAGTGCAGCTCTGGTCTCTCACCCAGGTTCCTGGCTTAAGAGCTTTTTAAGAACCTGGGTTTTTTTTTTTTTTTTTTTTTTTTTTTTTGAGTGCTTAGAGAAAAGGATCATGATTCGTTCTTAGTCCAAAGTCCCAGACAAGCACACCTGACTTCGTGCTTGAATACTTGGTCCAAGCACTGTGGGACCTTCAGGAGGTGGAGTCTATCACAGGCTGCAAATCCTTGAGGTGAGGATAGAAATAGATGAATTCTTTTTCTTTCTAAAGACTTCGTAAGTGCGGTAGGGTCCTAGGTCTCAGGGCAGGAGGCGATTCTGAACTATTCGAGTTACCCCAATCTTTTCCCCAGAGTCCTTCGAAGTGGAGAACTTCACAAATATGGTTCAAAAGCTGGAACCTTCAACAGAATGGATGTTCTGCGACCGGCTCTGAGATATAGGAGACATGTGTAAGGACACAAGAGACTCTTCAAGTAACTGAGAGCCAGCTGTGGAGCATGGAAACAAGGACCCTTGCTCAAGGAGCCCATAGATCTGAGTTTTGCCAGCAGCTCAGCTACGAAGGTCCAGTTCTCCCCTCGGCCTCCCAAAAAGGTCCGCTAATCACTAGCACCTTGGCCTCACAAGCTTAGTTTTCAATCACTGAATTGGTCCATTGAGATGGGATTCTAGTCTTTCTTCTGGCTCCTGGCTTTGTAAGAAAAGTTCTGGCTAGGTGGAAGAGTTGTTGTACAGGGTCAGACTGGCTCCAGGGCCTGCTTTCCCCCCTGCTCTTCAAGAAAAAACTGCTCAGCCTCCCATTTCCCGTCTCTGCAGCCAGCTCCCTCCTGCAGCTTCCAGAAGAGCAGGCCTCCTCCTGATTCAATGAGATCTGGTTTGTTGGCTTTAGGTAAGCAAATCCTCTTAAGAAAAATTGTTCATCAGTTGGCCTAATTTTCCCATCCAGAGCAGAGTATCTTTTATTTTGTTACCTGCTATCCATCAGACATCTGAGCACAGCCCGGAGCCAGCACATTCAGACTTATTTGCCACTGGCTTGGAGGCTGAGGTGCCAGGGATGAGAAACTGAGTATCTACTTGGGGATGTTGTTGACGGATGTCACCGGAGAGATACAGGGCAACGGACATCCTCAGAACTAATTGGGACTGGGATGGAAAGTGGGTTCTCTGACTGTTTTCTGTGCATGCCCCCCATGTGGGCCAGCAGTAAGTGAGTAGCCACGCTCCTCCAAGAAGAACCGCTCTTGTTTATTTGTGAGACCAAGGGTCTATGTCTGGTTCATTTTATACTCAACTCTGACACCCTCATTACTGGGTCCTGGAGATGAGCTGTCTGTTCAGTCCAGCGCTTATTCAGTCTGTGTAGCTAGTGCTCTCGGCTGCCTTTATTAATATCTACTGAGCCTACTTAGAATTCACAGCCATCCCCATACATGCAACATCAGCCTGGGAGATTCCAACGTGTCATCCTACCCCAACTGCCTTCCTTCCCCACCCCAATTTCTCTCCTCCTTCTTACTGTCCCTGGATTTGGGTTGCTTACAAAACAGTCCATCTATAAATCCCTGCCCACCTCCACTGGCTCTGCCTCTGAACAAGAGGCCTCCAGCATGTACCTTGTCATTTCCTTCGCGATCACAATTTGGACTCTTAGCCTGATAATTCAATCCAACATCCTCAGTAAAATTTAGTTCCTTCTCCAGCCTTTCCCTTGTCACAGAAGCCACTGCTGGGGCATGACAGCTCAGGAACAAATCTGGACAGTTAAAAATATCAGATTCATGTCACTGCCACCTCGGTATCATCACCATTTTGTTCTGGCTAAGAAACAAATATATCCCAGTGTCTCGCGATCCTCAGAACTTGGCTACTGAAAGTCCTCTCTTATCATTCCCAACACAGTGGCATGTATTTTTCCCAATTTTACATTATAATTCTGGCCTTGCTTCACCATATTCTGAGATATCTGTTCATGTCAGTATGAATACATAGCTCTGCCTCGTTCTTTGTAATGGCTGCAGTGAGATGCACAGTCTGATCTCACTTTTATTTATCCAGTTAAAACCAGGGACTCTCAGGGGTGAGTTGGAAACTGAGGGGGTCCTCTGAAGCCCGTTCCTGGGGTGCTAGACCAGCTCACTGAGCTCTTGAGGTCCCCGAGATATATAAAGTTTTAGTCTTTCAGATTGTGTCTTATATCTGCCTCATCTGAATGGCTGACTTGTCAGGGCCGTGTGTAAGGGACGTCTCATGCTGTGTCTGTGTCTAGAATATGTGAATGCAATGCAAAATCCAGGCATACCACCCACATAGCATCACCACCGTGACATGTTGGGGTCCTTACTGATTCATCTGTGGCACTTTTATCTTTTCAACTAAGTGCTCTTACCCTCTCCACCTACTTTTATGCATGGGATTTGAACTAAAAGCATTGCCTGGATGTCTTATCTGTTGTGTGCCCAGGTGCAGACGTGTGAAAGCATGGTACTTAAGATTCTCTACCTCCATCTTCTGCCTTACCAAAGCCTTGAATCCTGCCTTTTCACCACCACCCCTTGGGCTATGTGGGCTCTTCTCAATAAATCATTTCTCTACATGGAGATGTTCTTCCTTTCATGTGGTCTCTTGGTCACAAGCTGAGTTTGATACTTCTGTTAGGTCCCCTCATAGAAAAGCCTCTTTTTCCTCTGTCCCTCTTCTCTCTTGTGGTGACATAGTCCCTCTGAACTTTGAATTCTCTAATGAAATTCTCACCTATTGATCAGCTGTATAGTCTTAGCTCTTATTGCCGGAGCTGATGCATGACACATTCATTTTCTATACGATGGATAAATGGTTATGTGTGTCTAGATGGTGTTCAACAGTAGAAGAATAGGTGTGTGGTAACTAGGTGGGTGGATGCATGGTGGCTAGGTGAAAGGATGGACAAATGGGTGGATAGGCTAGATGAGTTGGCAGGAGGAGGCATGGATTGGCAGTGGATAGATAGGACAGATAGGTAGGCTGAAGGGTAGATGGTTGGGTAAGTGAATGGATAGATCAACTAATGGGATGAATGAATGGGTAGATAAGTTCACAGATGGAAGAACAAATGGATGAAGGATGGATGGATGGATGGATGGATGGATGGATGGATGGATGGATGGGTGGATGGATGGATAGATGGATGGACGGATGGGTGAATGAGTGAACTAATGATTGTGTCTTAGCCTTGCCTCTTCTATGATGTTCAAGAGAATATTGGTCTACTGGTGGGAGAGCTGGGAAATATAAAGCGGGATGTCTATTTCAGAAGCATACAGTTAAGGATGTCCCAGCCAGAGCAAAATCAGGACAAATTAATTTGAACATAGTTGAAATGGATTGGTCCCTTAAAGTGTACCAAAGTTTAAGAATGCCTTCTTCAACTTTCTAACTAATAATGGCAGCAATATTAACCAAAAACTCACTTGCCTATATTGTTAGGAGCATCTGGTTCACCTTGCTCCTTGCTTGCTAAGGGAACCCTAAGGGAAAATGCAAGAATCAATACAATATTGAACTACATCTTCTCTTTGACATACAGGATTCTGTAGATTCCAGAAGGTGTCCACCTCTACCGAGATGATCAAGTGGCAGGATCACACCTTCTAATCCTCATGTCACCCAGAGACCACTTCCAGGATGACTACTAAACAGGAGGAGTATTAGAGGAAAAGGAGTTAAGGAAAAGAGACTGGTGTTTCCCTCCATGCTATCTTCTAACAGGAACACATATATGTGTGATGTATGTCCATACGCACACACAGAGGCCAGAGGAGGACATGGGCATCCTGCTATTTCCCTCTGCCTTACTCCATTGACACAAGGTCCTGCTCAAGTTGGAGCTAGACCAGTGACTAGAAAGCTCCAGCAATCCTCCTGTCTCAACCCCACCCCCACAACAGTGCTAGGGTTGTAGACATGAGAGACCACACCCAACGTTTGACATGGGTTCTGGGGATCCAAAAATCAGTCCTGCTTGCTTGTACAGCAAGGCCTTTCACCCACTCCAGCCCTAGGAACAGACATTTCAAAGCCCAAAACTTCAACTTTTTCATTATTTATACAAGCACTTTCCCCCACTGGTTTTCAGTCATATCCCTCTCGGATACACGACTGACAGGTTGTCTAATTTCCTGGTATCTTTTGGATTCAAGTATTATGAACTTGCCCTTGTCCCCAGCGTGGAAAGGACTCATTTTCTATGCAGACGGGAAATTTCATCCATATGCAAAGAGCAAAAGCCCATCTTTCATCACAAGCAATAGGAGGCTTCTTAGAGCCCATGGAAATTACCCATGCAACGGGGTGCTTTGGAGTCCCGCCCCATCACGCTCCTCATTCAAGATTCAGTTTTCTGAGTCTCAGAATCACTAGGTGTGTGGAGAGCAAACCATCTCACTCTCTGCCTTCTTTCACATGGACATTTTGTAGTCTGGGTAATAAAATAGGGTCTCCCTCCCAAAGGAAGCACTGAGAATCATTCTGATTTTGTGAGTGCATCTAAGTGGATTAAAGGGCTACCTCCAATTCATTGTCTTTATTTAAAAACATATTTCTGAGTTATAACAAATAAGGAACATGCCTTCTTTGGGTCATCCCAGTTCCTTTTGATTTATTTCTAATAAGGATTAAACAATGTGGTTAAGTGCTCATTTAAAAGTACTCAGTGATGGTGTGTAGGTATATGTGTGTTGTATGTGTGTATGTGATCATGTGTGTGGCAGGGGAGGGCATTGTGGAGAGGTGGAGACCAGAGGTTAATATTAAATGACTTCATCAAAAGGTTCCCACCTCATTTTATTTATTTATTTATTTGAGACAGTTTCTCTGTAGCTTTGGTGCCTGTCCTGGAACTAGCTCATGTAGACCAGGCTGGCCTCGAACTCACAAAGATCTGCCGGCCTCTGCCTCCCAAGTGCTGGTATTAAAGGTCTGTGCTACCACTGCCCAGCTCCCAACTTATATTTTAAGAATGGGCATCTCACTGAACCTAGAGGCTATTGATTCAGCAAGACTGGTTGGCCATCAAGTTCAAGGACTCTTTCTGGTTCTGCCTCTCCAGTGATAGGCATATGTCACAGCCCATCCTTTTTACATAGCTTTTATATACCTAATTTGAATCTTCTTGCTTTCACATCAAGCACTTTACCAACTGAGCTTTTTTTCAATGATTGTTTCTTATTTTAAACACCCACACATATTCTTGCATCCTCCATTCAGACTGAGATATAGGACGCTCCCAACGTCCAAGAAGGTTCCGTCAGCCACTTTTTAGTGGATGCCTCCCTAAAGCAACCACTCCCTGGCGTCTGGCATCCCTGCCCGATGTTGAGCTTGGAGAAGAAGGGTTGGGCATGGCGTGTCATTTGTTCTGATTCACCACCAGGCCCACCCTTAGTGTGAAAAGCCAGAGCATCCACAAATGCAAGACCCCTACTGAAAAGGTCTTGGTGGAAGCATAAGCAGCCATGTTTGGGGGGAGATTTTAATAGCTGTTCTTTCAAGAAAGTGAGAAAGTTTCAGCTTCCCACTCCCATCCCCGTCACCACTGAGTGAAAAAAAAAATCACTGGATCTAGCTGTATCACATTTAGGGTAGACTTCTTGCAATCTGTTCTACTCAAAAATACACACTGTGGGAGTACAGGGGGCTCCCGAAGAGTGAGGTGACCCATGAGTAGGGACAAAGTTGATCTCTGATGAAGCCCATGTGTCAGGCAGGCCTGGGCCACCCAGGGTGAGGAGCAAGAGGATTTATCTGGGTACAGATACTGAAGATTCTCTTGCAGGCTGCTGCTGAGGATGGCAGGTGGTCAGGCAGAATGGAGAAGTATTTCATGATGTAGAAGTGTTTCATCTTGGAGGCCCATAGCATTTAGTGCGAATTACCACACTAAAGGCACTGACAAGCGCTCATGTCTTTAACTTTGTTGGGTGTACATGGAAAACCTTTTTATTCCTCTTTATTCCACGGCATCTGTGTACATTTTAACTTTGCTCCTGGAAGCCAGCGGAAGTGGTATCAGTCCATAGGTGGAATGTTTATGGATGCTTTGGGTTCTGACACACAGGTATTCCCTGTCTGTATTTATTCAGGTGATCCTGAAATTTTTCCAAGTGCGTTTGAATGACCAGGATAGGGACAGGACCATCTTGAACGCCTTTTCAAAAGATGAGAGGGCATGATCTTTTTGAGACAAGCAGTCTCTTCATTTCATGTGGCTTTGATGTTATTGCTCCCTAACTCATTACTTTGAATGGCAGGGCCAGCGGAGTGGCCTTTTGTGGTACTTCTTCTAAACGCAATGAAAGGTGAGCCCTGTGAGGACGGGAAAAGTTCAGAGTGAGCAGGGCAGCAGTGGTTGTCACCGAGACACATGAGACCCTCCATAATAAGCCCCACCTGCTCTGAGAGTCTCTCTCTCTCTCAGTGAGGTGCATGAGAGCATTCTGCAGACGTGTTTCCTTGATTCTTCTCCACTATGTGGACTGGGTCATTTCTATCTGCAAGCATCTAAGTGATCTCATTGATTAAGAGTCCATCCCATTATCATATGGACATGCCATTCATTTTCCAGCAGAAGTCGTCTGCTAATTGACTATTCATCCAGATTCCCCCTGCCAGCCATCTCTGAGCTCCCTCCAACTTACTGTTTTTGTGTCCTGACACTGAATCCAGAAGTTGCTTTCAGTTGCATTGGCCCTTTGGAGAGAAAGAGGGTGCAGGAAGGACCCACAGATCCCTTGGCTTTGAGGGGATACCTTGCAAGGTTCACAGCCCTGTGAGAGGTGCTTTCTACCTGGGAGTCAATCCCGGGGGACACAGAGATAAAGATGGTAGTATCATCGGCCTGGCCCATCATCATACAGCAACGCTCAGAAGACGGGAAGCAGATTCTCCAGCAGCTCCATGTTCTTCCTGCTTGTCCAGGCTGCCTGGATTTCTGCTTTACCCTGTCCAGCGAACTCAGCCTTCACTGAAGGCTCCTGGCTGGAGTGTCCCATCTGATCCCACCCCACTAGAACAGAGCAAATGCTTTCTTCCTCCTCAGTGTCACTTCAGGGAGTTGCTATGGTCTGCACTCTGCTCTCACGAGCTGCATGCCCCTTGATCTTAGCCTTTCATGCACAGTGAACCATACCTCCCTCCAGAGTTGGATGGTGCTTCTCTTTAATCCCCTCACTTCTCCCCCTCTCCCATGACTTGCTGCTTGTCTTTTCTCTTTGTAGATTTATTTATTTTTATTTCATGTGTGTGTGAGTGTTTTGTATACATGTAGGTGTTTGCACCACTTGTATGCCAAGTGCCTACAGAGGCCAGAAAAGGGCATCAGAACCTTTGGAACTGGAGTTGCAGATTGTTGCCTTGTAGATTCTGGGAACTGAATCCGGGTCCTCTGAAGAACAATAAGTGCTTTTAATCTGCAAGTCACTTCTCTTGCCCTTATCTGTCCTTTCTTTTCCCATTATCTTCCTCGCACCTTGGTATGTCTATGTTGATGTAAGGAGGCCCAGGAAAGATGGAGGGAGGGGAGAAAGAGACAGAAGAAGGGACAGGATAAAAGAGTAGCCTTAGAAGAAAAGGGAGGAGGAAAGAAGTAGAGAAGGGGGGGGAAGAAGGATGTAGTGTCACTGTTCTGGTACCCACTGTGAGAAGACACGGACTCCCCAGCCCCCGCATCCTTCCCCATTGCACAGGCATTAGCAGCTGTACTCTGCAGGAAGCCAACAGCTTGGTGGTTCCCTCCTGTGGCTGCAACCCCAGGGACATGGCGTGAGCGTGCTCCACATTACATTGTGCAGCAATGGGTTCCGAACGTGTGGTGGCACACAGGAAGGGGTAGGTGGTGCTGGAGGTGATAAGCTCCTCATTCCTAATGGACTCCTTGCCTTCCCTGCTGCTCGGGGCTGGTCTTATCATGCAGGAAGCTGGCAGGCTGTGTGTTAATCAATTGATAGCATCGCTTGGCATCCTGCAGCCAGCTGAGGCTTTCTAGGAGAACAGGTTGCTGATTTCCAATCTCTCCATCCGCTCAGAGGTTGGAGGCAGAGGGAGCGGTGGGACTTCTCCCGGAGCTCTGGAGACAAGCCAAAGCCTGGCACAATCTACTTCCCCTGTGGAAGGAAATGAACCCCCAGATAGAGGGGAGAAAGGAGAAGAAGAAAATGCCAAGAATGTCCCGGAGGAAATGAAACTGTCATATGACCAGAGTCTCCTTTTGTTGGGAGGACGGGTGGGTATTAACCAGGACAAGTTCTGCTCAAAACCAACCAGCCAAGTAATGCTGGATATTGCCCAGTTATCCAGCCCTCTGCAATCACAAATACTTTTCACACCTCCATCCTTTTGCTTTCCTCTCCACCCAACCTCATGACCCAGAATTTTCTACCTTCATCATCCACTCTCTGTCTTCAGCCCTTCCTAACTAACTCCAGGCTGACCTCCAGGAGTGCATCTCATTTAACTTGCCTGCATTTAAGATCTATGGTTCCTTAGTGGTGACTTTATTGCTGTTGAGGAGATATCGTCCTGAGATTATCTCTCCTACCCCATAGATGTTTCCCAGGGGCTCTTAATCACCATTCTGGCTTCAAAACTAACGCTAAGGGTGGGGCTCAGAGTGTCATCAAAATGTCTGTATGAGTGGATAGATGGATGGTCCATGGATGATTGAGTAGACGGTTTGGTGAGTAAGTGGGTACATGGATGGGTGGGCAAAAGGATGTGTGGATCATTACATGGATGACTAGATAGACTGATGGTGGATGAATGGAGGGATGGACAAAGGGATAGATGGATGGGCAAATGGACAATCCATGAATGAATGAACAGATGGACTAGTGAGTGATTACATGGATGGGTAGATGAATATATGGGCACCATAAGTGTGTGGCTAGATGGAGGGGTGACCCGTCAATGGTTGAATAGATGAGTAAGTGGATTTATAGGTGAGCGGATGGATGGATGAGTGTGAGTGCGTGGGGGTACGAGACGGTGGGGGTTTAGGAGAAGTCAAGGATGAGAGGAGACATGCAGCAAAGGAGCAGCATTCATTGTGGTCGCCGTCAGTCTAGCTTTTCTGATTGACAACATGGGATCGCCGCGGCGCTTCCTTTGTAGAGTAATTGCTAGCTATGAAAGAAATAAAAAATGAGAATGACTTGGTATGGAGGAACTGTTATTGATGTGGATGATGATGAAGGTGAGGTAAGAGGATGAAGAGGTCCGTGGTGGTAAAGAACACGGAGGTGAGGGCTCACACTGCTCTAGTTCCTTCAGGAGTCCCTGCCTATGAACATGTGCTAAGTGCCCTGTGGAGTCCCTTTCTGCTATCCTGGCTTTGGGGCTATATCTAGTTTGCTTCTACAGCCCTATCTATGGTTTGATCTTATTGAGGACCATAAGCCTCCCTCAGCCTGTCCTTCTGATCAGGATGTTATCTTGCCCCTGACATATTCTTGTCCATTGATTAGAACAGATTAAGACATATTTTTAAATAAAACAGTAATTTCTATGCAGAGAGCATCCCAGAAGTTTAGATGGATCTCTGCCTTCAAGAACTTCAGTGGATGACTCTGACGCTTAGTTTCCCATATGTCTCTCTATGGTCCAGGAGATGGGGAAAGATAAAGAAAGGGGTCAAGCAAAAAAAAACAAAAACAAAAAACAAAAACAAGTGTGGTCCAACTTGGAAATGAGGTAGTCATCCACTTCACTTACATTCTGTTGGGAAGAATCAAGAGCATTCTATTGGTAGAGCCTATTGGATCTGCAAAGAATGCTGGATGTCACTGCTTTCTCAGAATACAAACTATTATTTGTTGAACATACCACCATTTCTGATATGCCCATCTTTCAAGTCCACCTCAAACTGAGACACAGACTATGGTCCATGGGGTCCCGACCTGACCCCGTACCTCTAGGCTACTCTTATCAATCCCAGCTCTGAGATGCCATGCCAGACACCCGACCCCCAACCCACCTCATCTCTCCCATCATAAAAATTCTCAGAACACCTATCTTAATGCCAAGTATGGAAGAGAGTGGGTGGGAAGCCGATTCCTAAAGGATACTGTTTGCTTTCCACATAACATGGCCACACTCTTGACCTTGGGCTCCGGGGAGAGCCTCCTCCCTTCCTTCCCCCTCCTACTCCTCATCACAATCTGGGTCATGCCAGTTTATACTTGGAGTTAGCTTTTTTTTCATTTTAAGAATCCAAAGCAATTAAAAATATGTTTTGTAAAAGAATTCTTTTTTTAAAAAAAATATCTTTTACCTCAGCAGGGAATTCTGCCTGCCCAATTTCAGCTGGAAAAGAATTGAACCCGACAACATGTTACTAATTGGGGCATCTGTGCTGCCCCTTCTTTGGGGACGCAGGGTTTCAACAGCCTCCCTGTGCGGTGTGGATTCTCCAGTTTATAGAACAGAAACAGAACACTGTCTGTGAGCGGTGTTGTCTCAGATAGAATGAACAAAGCAGCCAAGGCGTGTTTGGGGGAGAGCCCCTACGCCTGCGAATCTTCCACCTTGGAGCTGAACCCAAAGAAGAACGGATGGCCTTCTTTGATGACCTCCCACCTCGGGGCCAGCAGGCAGCGTTGGGGCTATGGACCCCCTCCACGTATGATGCTCGTAGTCTCGGACTGTAGGTATAAATTCTAGATGACATCTTTTCCCATTGGTCCTGGGGTTGAAGTCAAAGTGGCAACTTCTCTGACCGTCAGTTTTCTTGCCTTAAAATGAGATAAAAAAGCATCAATAGGCAACAGAACTAAATCTGCGGGCACAGTATCAGCTCAGACCTTAGCGCTTAGTCAGTCTCTTTGCTTCCTTTCTGTGCTTTATGGAAATGTCAAGTCTGTGTAGGGGTCAGCGGGTTTCTGAGGCCCTCTGTGCTGTGACAATAATCACTGGCTCCTTCCTCTTTATAGTCCCATACATTGCCTCTGCTCAGTGAGAGAGCAAAGACAATGCCAGAGCAAGCTGATCCCAGGCTTCTAAAGATGGTCTTTCTCTGGCCAAGCCTGTTGAACACTTCAGAACCACATAGACAAACCAAGTGCAGAGACAAATCTTAAAGTCAGCGCCCCTTTCAGCACTTGAAACAAGCTGCCCATGTGTCAGTATGGAGCCAGAAAACTAGGGTTACTGAGTTCACAGAACCCACAGAGGGACAGGATTGTGATACACTGGGACAGAATGTAGGTTTACTGGGATGGTCCACTAGGGTGCCATCCAGGAGTTCCACGATGGTATCTGGCCACATTGGAGTGGCACACAAGAATATTAGGGTGGCACATAAGTAGGCTGTTTGCTCTCCAGCCATGCTAGGATGTTATACTGGGAGGATCCACCTAGGTTGTAGAGGTGGCCCTCCCAGGTACTCCACAGGGCAGTACTAGGGTGGTACACATATGTAAGGATGTTACACAGGTATTTTGAGGTGGTTTCATGAGACACAGGGATATGGCTCTTGTATATAAACAAGCATACTAAGATGGAACACTGGAATGGCATACAGATAATCCAGGATGTTACATTAGTTCATTGGGATGACATGTGCCAAGGTTTGGTAAAAAGAGAGGCTAACTAGATTCTGGAAAGGGCCTCATTACTATCACCATAAAGACTCATCTCTCCACATGTGACTGTGACTGACAAAGCCTGTTTTGTCTCCTCAGAAGGAGACCAGCAGTGAGGCACATATAGTGTAGTCTTTGGGATAACCCACAGGCTCCCCAGTTCTGTTGTATTGAATGGTCTCCTAGGCTTCTAATGGCGTGGCTTCTTTCTCTCATTGCAAAGGAGGAAATTAAAAGCCTTCTTTGCAAGCTTGTAAAGTGTGGCTACTGTATTGTGTGTAAAATACAAACAAACAAACGCACGCATAACTCAAGGTTGCCTGGAATTCCAAGTGGCCCTTAGAAACTACAGGACAGGGAGGTAAGAAGGAGTAATAATTTATCGCAGACAAGTTTTGAAATTTGGGCTTCATTATTTAGTAGTACTGAGACCTTAGGCAAGTTCTTATTGGAGCTTTACTCGTTTTCTCTGTAAAAAAAAAGGGGGGGCAGTTGGGGACTAATGAATATTTTTGTAAAGAGTTGCATCACTCTACAAGGAATTTTGGGAAAATTGCAAAGTCTTCTATGCTGGGGCTATGGATGTATCTCAGTCAATCCCGTGCTCATCTTTTGTATATACAGACCCAGGTTCCATCCCCAGCATTGCATACAACTAAGTGTGATGGCACATACCTGCCTTCCCATTACTCCAGAAGTAGAGACAGAAGGATCAGAAGTTCAAAGTCACCCTTGGCTACATAAAGAGTTGGAGGCCTACCTGGACATGAGACCCTACCTCTCACACACACAACCACCTCCTATAATATAAGGTGAAGGGGACGGGCAGAGCAGGACGCAAGCCTACTCTCAGATGTGCAAGTACAGGCATATAGAAACCTTTGCCTTATTGACCCCATGATAGGAATTGTACGAATGCTATGCTTCCCCCACTCCAGTCCCATGGAAACCTAAGATTTCAATATAGTTTTTCCAGAAGGAAATATGAATACTAAGCCCCCATGGCTGGACACCTTCACTTTGAGTGACCTACATCCAACTGATCCTGGAAGATGAAAGCCACTCCCATTTCCATGTCCCGGTAGTCGGTTCCTCTCTGCAGGTCCATGCCTCCGTGGCTCTGGAAGTGGTGTTATTCAGCTGCAGTGAGCTCCGATGAGCCCTTATGGTCATTAAAATGATCCACTGGTACCTTGTCCTTAAGAAGAGGAGCGACCTTGACAGCTGTGGCCTGTGCCAAGTTCAAATTAAGGTAATTACAGCAGTTCCCTCTCTAGGTCCTTTCCGCCATCACTAGTGCCCATGTTCTTCTTTCCCTGGAGCGTTCTGGAGACTTCTGTTGGCCTTGCCAGAAGTGCTCGCTGTCCTTGAGGTATTGCTCATTACCCACGTGAGGAAGACACCCAAATCTCTACAATGTAGCATCTAATACCCTTAAGATGACCAGAGAGGGTAGGTGGGTGAAGGGATAGCTCTGTGGCTATCATCATAGGAAATCCTATCTTAAAAGATCTTACTGAGGGGGCATTAAGGCAAGTAGATGATCAGTTCTGTTGCCTGGGGTGACTTAAAGGATGGTGACAACAGTTTTCCCAGCTGCTTCCTCACTGTCACATTGTCACCCCTCTGACCAAAGCTGCATCTGTCCTCTCTGCTAACACGGTATACGCTTTGAGTATCTTGTTCCTCTTGCGTTTCTCACAATGATCCTAGAACCCTGGGGGTGATGCCTCTCCTCCATCCCTCTCATTTTGAAGAAGAAATCATGGGTCGGAGAAAACAAGACCACACTGAAAGAAAAAAAGAGTAAAGTTGGACCAGACCTGGAACGCAGCTCTCCCCTCACCTCTATCCATGAACCGCTTCTTCTCTCTCAGCTGCGACTCTGTATCAGCTCCTCTTGCTGCTGTGACAAAATGCCAGACAAGACCAACTTAAAGACGATCTGGGCTCATGGCTTGAGGATGCCGTCCATCATGGCAGAGAAGGCATGGTGCGAAGTAGTATGCAGCCGCTGATGACATTGTGTCCACAGACTGGAAACAGATGAAAATGAATGCTGGTGATTGGCTCTGCTAACTATTTCAATTCAGCCCAGATCTAAAGGGATGGCATCACCACCCACATTCAGGAAGTGTCTTTCCTCCTTAGTTAAGTCTTCCTGGAAACGCCCATAGGTAGGTCACTTAGGTGATTCTAAACCTCAGCAAGTAAGCAGCAAAGATAAATAGTCACAGTTGTTCTTCCTCTCCCAGTGCAGATGCGTGATACAGCTGGACCATCTCTGCCTTTAGCAAAAGTGACTAGACTACTATTTTTGGAAATCACAATCCTATCAAACAGGTAGGGGTAACAGAAAGCACAGCCATGTTTTCCATGGGGCAATTCCTCTTGGGTATCACCTGGGGGGGATTACCATAAGGGGACAGCCTTTGAGATCTACCTTAAAGATGACACACCGCTAGCCTAGTGTCCACCCTTTCCATCTGCTTCTCCATCTCCCACTCAGTGACTGTGGGCATCTCACATTTTCTCCTCTCCTCATAGTTAGGGGGCTACGATTTGCTAAACAAACTATCTCAGTGGATTGCTTGCCAAGAAGATACCTTCCACGTGATGTGCCCATGTCTCTCACACCTGGAAACGTTTCCGGGAGAGTCCCAAGAAGAACAACACGAGTGGGATGATTTCCCTTTTCCTCCAAAAGAATTCTGATTTCTTTTTATTTAAAGCTTAACAATGTTATTAAAGCCCTCCCCCCGATCAGCTGGTTTTTATTTTTTTTAAGTGTAAAATCTATTTTAGTGGGTAGAGCCTGTGCTATGGTTAAGCACTTACTTTTATTGTCTGTCCGGGGAACACTGCTCAGCTGCAGGTGGATGATCAATCAATAATATCATAAAGGCAGGCTCACTCAGTGCCTTCCCCACAGATAGCTTCATTGTGCCCACACTTGGGTGGAGGGAGGCTAAGATCTGTGTGTCCTTCTCATCTTGGGTAAAGGAGACTGGTAGCTGGTTCCCTCCTAGTTATTTGTCTGACATTGCAGCCAAGGCCTTGTGTCCTTTCTCTGGGTTTCCTGAGTCTTTGCAAAGGGAACATCCACTGGCCATTTGAAGCAGAGCAAGAGTACTCCACAAGAGGATGTAGCTGTGTCCTTCCTAGCTGGATTTGGGGTGGTGACCGGATGCAGGGATGGTGCCTCCCTTCCAGTGCTCGCCCTAAGCTGTCAGGAGGAGGTTATCATGCAGCCACCATTGCCACCTTCTGTAAAAAGAAACAACAATCCCTTCTTCCAATAGAAATGGTGTGACCGTCCATGGGCTTTTCCCTTCAAGATGGGGCAGTGTGATGCAGTGTTGTGAGTGAAGGCCTGGATGAGAGGGTAGGAGGGAAGGCGCTCTCTGCCCATAACTCTGCTCCTTTCTTTATACTCCATCAAGAAATGTGGCCATGATGCTGAATCCCTCATTTCTCATTGGGGTTCTTCAAAGACCTTCACTGTGGGGCTTTGCATAATTACAGACCGTGCTGTCCATCAGAATGTACATTCCATCAGAGTAGGAACTGGGTTCAGTACTCCTGGTGGGACCAATCTTTAGGCCACACCTCCTTATTCACTGGCTGGCTGACACTCTCCTGTTCTGAAACTGACACTTCTAACAGCCCATTGCCTCATCATGGCAAGAGTTTTTTTCCTTTTGAACAACAATGTTATATATGACATATATAATAATTTAATAATGTTCCTCTCTCTCTCTCTCTATCTATCTATATATACCTCTCCCATTTAAAGTGTGATATCTAAAGACCAGTAGTATATTTATAGAGCTGTGCAACTATCATGCTCTTCTAATTCTAGAACATTTCTGCTGCCCCGAAAGGCATCTCCATAGTCATTAACAAGCACAGCCTATTTCTTTCCATACCCCCAAGTCCTGACGAGTACCGGTCTACTTCCTGTCTCTACAGGTACATTTTTTTATTCTGGACATTTTACAAAATGAACTCCCGAGCCATATGCTCATTGCTGCTTTCTTCCACTCGGCGTGCCTTTGATTCTCACCTGTGACCCAGTGTGCATCACTGTCTTGTTCTCTGTTGTGAAATCCGTACTGTTGTGGAACGTGACACAGTTTGGCTATCCCACGTATGAATTGCTCTTCTGATGCTGTGGCCAAAAATCAGTTTAAGGTAGAAAGGGCGTGTTTTAGCTGATGGCTCTAGAGGGACCGGGAAGACATGGTTTGGTGGCAGGTGCAGAAAGCCGGATGCTCACTTTCTATCCGCACACAGGAAACGGAAGAAGCAGAAAGTGGGGAGAGACTATACATTCTTAAAACCCACCCTCTAATGATTCACTTCCTCCAACAAGGCTCCACCTTCTTAAGGTTCCATAACTTCCCCTAACTGTACCACCACCCAAGGCTCCAGGATTCAACCACCTGAGCCTGTGGGGGCCATTCCCCATTCAAACCACCACATCCCGTCACAGGATTATATACATTTCAGTGATTGCCTTTATTTTATTTTATTTTATCTTTAATGACTGATGTCCCTCTGAATTGCAGTCACATGTCTTTGCATGGAAAGGTTAAAGGCAAGGTCTCATGTAGTCCATCATGGTCTTGAACTTGACATGTTGCTAAAGATGACCTTAAACTCCTGATCCCCCTGCCTCCACTTCCTGAGTACTGAAGTTACAGGTATGTACCGCCATGCTGAGTTTCTGTGGTGTGGGGAGATAGAACCCAGGGCTTTGTGCCTGCCAGGCAAACACTCGATCCGTTCCTGAACAACTTGACTCAGGTGCTCATCTATGGAGACTCTGTATAAAGGACACCCCAACCCAGGTAAAGGACAGGAATTGAGAAGTCTCCTCAGAAAACCCTGAGGTAGGTAGAACAAGAGAAGATGGCAATGAGTTCTTTTTCAGCAAAAAAAAAAGCTGTGTGTTTTGTCCTACATCTGAGAAAGAGCTGTGTCTGTATTCAGTAAGGACATTTCTTAAAGTTACTGATTTTGTTCCTACTGCCTTTTAGGACATTTTGCCTTTAATGATAACCACAAGTTTACACAATGAGGAGGGAAATGGGCCTCCTAGAATGTAATAGTATTGACTTAGTCATATGTCAGCTATTCCAGGCCAACTCTACGGTGTCCCCCTGCCTCAGTTGTTTGCAACTGTGCCATGAGACACGCTGGCAACTTGGAGCTGCAGTTCTGCCTAGCTCTGTGGATCAATGTGAATCCTTTAGGACTTGTCAGACTTGGGGGAGATATTTGCAGGTTCTTGGGCAGAGAAGCTCCGCCGTGAACCACACAAAGTGGCTCCTAGCTCACCCTCTACCCTTGTCACTGCCTCTTCCTGAGCTGGCCTACAAGGGTCAGCAGCAAGAGAACAGAGGTCAACTGGAAAAGTCCAACACATTTGGAGCTATAAAATGACAGTCATGGACACTTCCAAGACGATGACATGGCAAGCAAAATAGAAGAAAAAGTGATGCTTATGAAAATTATGATGGGGGGAGCCTCACTTAGGGACCTCCTGCTGTCTCCTGCACACTAAGTAACATGCTTGCCCAGCTATCCAGACTCATCTACCCATTCACCGACCGATGTGTCTTAACCAGCTAGTGACAATTAGTCCTAAAAGACCCTGGTCCTTCAGATGTGATGACCGCTTTCCCAGTCCTGAAGCAGCCTGAGTTGTGCCAGGCACCTGGGAGAGACCATGGTGTAGAAAAGAAACACACAAACTGTAGCATCATACGTAACCATGTCACCCATTTATCCAGACACCCAGGAACACAGTAACCAATCTTGGTATCCAAGAAGCCCATCTGAGAGGGAAGCTCTGGGCTCGCCATGTCTCCCTAGAAACATCAAGCAAATCATCCAACCTTTTAAACCTCAGACTTCTCAGTTGATAGACGTAGGCAAATGCATTACCACCTCATAGGGTTGTTGTGGCAAGTAAATGAAACTGGAGTCTACAAAAGTTGTCTGTTACTACCAGAAGTAGTTTTGTGCTTACATTTGAAAATACAGACTTGTATTCTAGGAGCTTATGTTGGGGCTAGGGTAACACCCTCAGCTTCTAGAAGCCTTTCGCCAGCCCTGGCAGAATGGAAGGCCCTGGTCCCATTTCTCCAGACACAATCCTGGTTGGTAGGACCCTTTGAGTTCCATGGCCTGACCCTCACATCCCCACCCTGCTTTGCCAGGAAAGGGATAGGCGTCTATACTGGCAAGGATCCAACCAGAGCAAACTTTGGGGTTCAAAGGACACAGGAAAAGGACATTTCAAAGAACTTCCTACTTCCTCAGAAATAGTCTTCTTGTCTCCCAGCTCACATGACCTCCTGGAATACTAGTCACCTTCTGAAAGCAAACATATCCAGGAAGAATGCCCGCACGGGTCTTGTGATGGCCTGCTTTCTGTCCTCACAGGGCCTGCAGCTGGGGAGGGAAGGGAAAGAGGCAGATTTCATATCTGCAGCCCAGGGTGAGGTCTAGTCACCCCGTTTCTGTGTGGTAGCCGTAAATGGAGTTGGTGCTTTGAAGCAGTGTGCGAGTTCAAAAGAACCCCCCACAAGTATCCAAACGTGCTTATTGCGCAAAAAAAAAAAAAAAAAAAAACCTGTGTTAAACATTGTAACTCCTGCACGTGCATAAAGTTCTGCGAAGTAAAGGGGGCAAAATTCATGCTCAGAGAGGTGAGTTTGCTCCCCAAAAGGCCAAGTAACTCATAGCCGGGGAAAGTATTTCTCAACAGACCTTTCTGAATTCTGGGCCCACAGTCTTAGCATTTGGGACCAGATTTCCTTTTTCCTCTAAAGTAATTTGGGACTTTGTGGTGCAGAGTGTTTCTGTTACAATTATCCAACCATTATGACATAAAAACAGCCAAGGGCATAGTATTAAATAAGCAAGTCTGTGTCCTGCTCAGCTTAGGAACAAGCCTGGGGTACAGCGGGCAAGGGGCTAGGGAATAAAGTCCTGCCAGCAGGAGGCCAGTCTCAGGGCTGTCCAGAATGTTTTCTTGTCACGGGACAACTATGCAACAGGAAATAGGAGCCTGTAATTGTTCATTGTTAGAGGGTAATCAAAGAAGGCGGCAGAGCTGAGTTCAGGAGATGTGATTTGAGGGTTCTCCTCCTTCCAGACACCCTGACCCAGAACAAAGCCTGGTGTGACTTATAGCACCCCAGGTAGCACTCATTTCTTTGGGTTTCCCCCTGCCATCTAGATTATCTTGTCCTCAGACATCTCCTTTTTCATACCTCTAAAAATTCAAATCTCTCTGTGTAGGGCTTTTCCCGTGATCTGTACCTTCCCAGAATGCTCTGCTGGCTCCTCGAGGCCCCACACCCCTGGCCTGCCTGAGGGAAACTGGGCCCCACGAGTTAAGGATACATTTGCCTTGAGGCTGGAGCCCGCTGGGGCCACTCCAGACCTGTTTCTGGGACAGCAGGTGCAGCCTCTCACTGACACCAAAATACATTCCTGAGATGGGGCAGACAGGCCAAGCCAGTGCTGGCCTCCCTCCCTCCAAGGACTCGGCATCCTCCAGAGGACACATGTGCTGGGAGGACACCCCAAGTGCTAATCCTCTCATCCAGGACATCTAAGCATAGTCAGCATTTTAGCCAGGGGTTGGCCTGAGGCACGGGCCTTCCCCCGGTAGCATTTGGCCAGCCTGGGGCAACAGTAAATCACACCGCACTGAGAGGTACTCTTTGGATTCTGCAGCTGCTGAGGACTCCTCTGTGAGCAACATAAATCAGAAGCTCACCCCCATTTTACCTGCAGCGTCTCCCCATCTCTACAGGCCGGGATGAAAAAAAAATGGCAGAGGCTGAATCCAGCCAGGACTGGACATCCATGGCTGCCATCTCTTTGTCAACTTATTACCTGAGATTTATGCATGACGCAGCTGGGTCTGCTCAGTGACACATTCTAATTTAATTAAATTTCGTTGGATTGATGTCTGATCAATCAATAATGTTAATGTTTTTGCAATTTGGAGATTAAAGTATGCTCAAGGCACAGTAACCCCCCTAGCTCCTGATTTCAGAATCCTCCCTGAAAGAAGGCTTGCTGGCCTGCGTTCTTCCTCGCTCTCTGCCTTCCTCCTTCCCATGTTTGAGCTGTTATTAAGAGCCTAGCATGGAGCACTCAGATGAGATGAAATTCAGACGGAAGCCGTAGCTCTCAAGTGGGAGGGAGCTTCAGCAGCAGCAACAGCAGAAAGCCAAGGGGCTCCAAGAGGGGTCTACCTCCAAGTAGGGTCCCCCTCCAAGTGAGTCACAATGTCCATTTCCTGATGGGCTAGATCCAGCACAGACCAGGCTGATGGTGTCTGACCTAGAAACTCTGCTTTGATAACCACCAACTAAAGTGTCAAGACAACGAGCCCTGAAATCCCCCGGGTGCAGACGCCATTTGGAAACTGCCTGGATTTACGCATATTATTTAATTGGTCAATGCCTCAGTTTCTCAATTCCCAAGACCCTGACAAGTGAAATTCTTCAAGATCTGTAACACTCAGGACAGTGTCTGGTGGGTAAGAAATGCCTTATGTGTGTCAGTGTTCCATCATCCATCCTTCTTTATGTGTGTTTCCATGTATGTGAAGGTACAGGTGCAGATGTGTGTACAGACGTGTGCACACCAACCTCTGCTGTCAGTTTTTCTAAGTACTGTCCATTTATTGGATGCTTGATTTTGAGACGAAGTCTCTTACTGGCCTGGAACTCACCAGCTCGTCTAGGCTGGCTGGCCATATCAGCCTGTGTCTGTCTCTACAGTGCTGGGATTATAAGCCTGTGCCATGTGATAGACTCATCTGATTCTTAAAATGCAGAGCAAAGCAGCCAGCCTCCTGCCCGCTTGCAGTTTCTGTTCTGGAGACATGCACGGGTGATGTGATGAGCCGGGCAGTGACGGGCATTAATAAAGGTATTCAGTGTAACCCAAGGGGACCTCTTTATGAAACTGAGCTAAAGTCTTCGACAGTGACCAACAAGTATCAAGGGATGGAAGGACCTGGCGGGCAATAATTGTAGGCCATTTTAATGTGCTTGCTCAGTCTTCTAGGCCCCAAAGGAAGCAACAGCATGTTTCAAAAAGTGGAGGTAGAAGGACCATATGTAAATATGAAAAGGTCTCTCCACCTGATGATTAGGGAAACATTTAGAGGCGATTGAGGAAGGATGTATGGGAACACGACTGAATTAGACACACCTCAAGCTTGAGAAGTCAAGAATTTTCTAAAAGTCTAAGTCGAGGACTCGTCTACATTTTGGATTCCACCCCGACCCTTGGAATTCATCCAGGAGTGATTTTCAGACCTTTACCAGCTAAATTAATTTCAAGAAACACATTCCAAAATAGCAGCTTAGAGCTGAGTACATTCTGCAAATTTTTCTCTGGAACGACATGGTACTTGGAAAAACATTCTCCCTCCTTTGCCATAATTTAAAGTTCTGAGTTTTTACCTCATTCAGTGTTCTAGTTTGTCCAGAAATCCACACCTGCAGAGATGATTCAGTTAGAAAGAGACCCTTGCTATTGCAAAGTTGACAGTGGGCTCTTCTAAGCCAAAGCGGGGGTCAGGGGACACATTAATACATTAATATAAGGAAGAGTTGTTCTACATGCCCCTGTGGTGACCACGCACTGGAGTGTGATGAAGGTAGCCCAATCACATGACTCCCCATGGCTGCGTCTTCAGACTTCAGTCTTTCTTTACATGGCGGTCCCTGTAGCAAACGGGGTATCGCATCCCCTAATTGCACACAGGGGCCCTGTGCTTCTGTTCCAAAGTTAGTGCTTACATTGTCTTTCCACCGTGAGCATGATCCCTGCCAGCCCTGAGCTCTTGTTCCTCGTGGGACAAGGTGGAAGCTGAGTGAGGGCCGGGGACTTCTGCTTTCCGCTGTCATCTGGCCGAGTTGCCTCATCGCTTCCCAATCCCTTCCTTCTCCTCTCCCTCCAAACTTAGCTCAGAAAGCCCTTGTTAAAGCTGTGCCCTTCACATGTTTTTGCAAGCCTCAGCTCTTGCTAGGGCTTGGTCTCCCAACACCCTTTTGACAGAGACAGTGTCAGTTTGCATTTGTTAGCGGGTCGGATTGTGCGGCCCAGAACAGCACACCTGCAGGAATGATTCACTTGGAAAGAGAGCCTTGGCGTGTTGCAAAGTTCGCAGCGGGATCTTCTGTGTCAAGGAAAAACATGTTAGGGCAGTTACAAAAAAATCATGCACACATTTCAGGAAAATTTTCAAAACTGGAGACCTGGGGCTGGAGAAATGGCTCGTCTCTTGCAGAGAATGCAAGTTTGCTTCCCAGCACTCACACCAGGCAATTAACAACCACCTGTAACTTATGTCCCAGTGACCTCTGGTCTCTGCGGGCACCTGCTTCTGTGGCGCACATTAATTTACATAGGAACCCAAACCCTCTAAATAAATAAATAAATTTTAAAAACCTTTGAAAGCATAGAGGCCTAAGTTTTTAAATTAGGTTTGCATCTTTACTGCCAACCCAGACACCAACTGTGCACGCCTATCCTAGTTACAGCATATACAAGCAAACACCAGATGCCAAATTTAGTTCCAGTTGGAACTTTGGAAAATGCTCAGTTCTGGTGTCCTGGGTCCAGAGGACCTAGGGAGTGACCTGACCTGGTAGCTGGTCAGTGTTGACAGGTAGCTGCAGTACAGGCCTGGACAGGTAGCTCCAAGACAGGCTGTGTTGTCCCTGCTGTGAGCCCAGAGTTTTCAAATCAAAGTCTCATTGGATGTTACAGGAATGCATGCCTGCTGCCTTCATATGCAGGCAGAAGGGAGCTTTTCTAGGTACCACGTCGGCGTGTCAAAGACCAACAGGAATGACCTTATGAAATGTAAATCCGATTATTCCTTATTCCTAGTTCAAGACCACCTAGTGCTGTTGTCCACTGCTGCACAGTGAACCCAAGGCCTCCCCACACTCCGTGGAACCTTGTGTCCAGCTCCAGCTTCCTCTCCATGCCTACTGCAGTTCTTGCACTTGGTGCTCCTCCCTCCGCAGGCTTAGTCTCTGTTCCTTAAACAAGCCAAGCCCATCCCTACCTTGGGCCTTTCTGTTTGCTCTTCCTTTTGCCTGGGATAGATACTTTCCCCCAGAGTTATGGGACTGCTTTCCTTGATGCACAGCTTATGCCTGTGGGCTTAAATATGCATTCCCTAAAAGGGGCCTTCTCTTCATTCAAACAACTCCACTGTTACTACATCCCACCAACTCCTGTGTCTTCATGACTTTAAGCAATTCTCGAATCCTGGCTTCAATTTTATCTATCTCTCCCCCACCCCCACTGAACAGAATTTAAGAGAGGCCCATGATTGTTCTTTTCTGCTCACTTCTGCATCACCAACACCCACACGGCTAATCATTTCTAGGTCAAGGTCAAGGGACAAGTGGTCTCGGTCACAAGGGGACATGCTAGCATGGCTGAAAGGGAGGAAATTTACTCTGTGCTCATGTCTGTGCACACTTATGTACACTGGCATGTGTGCATCTTCTTGTGAAAAAAGACCATCTTCATGGGTGCTCATCTGTCAGGTCAGGAAGGGGTTGTTAGCTGGGCTAGAACACTTTTGTTTTAAACTCAGAACAATTAGGGTGATATCGAAGCCCACAGCAGAGAAGTTCACTTTGAAGGTGCAGGTAGATTTTTGCCGGGGTTCCCATCACCTGTGTACCTAGGCAAGCTACCCACTTTGTTGAGTTGCATCTCGGTTTTTTCATCCCCCAAATTGGTGTGTTAATAGTGCCTCCCGTGTAGGATGGTTAGGCAGGAGTGCTGTAGAGCACGGTGTTTTCACGGGTTGCCTGGGAAGAGTGGGGACGGATTAGTGGGTTCCACCATGCTATCTCTGTCCTTATCCCTAGCCCAAAATCAAAACAGGAACTGATGAGCTGGTTTACCAGGTAACACGCTTGCTGCCAAGCTTGATGACCTGAGTTCGAACCCCTGGATTCCCATGTTGGAAGGTGAGAACCAATTCCTCTGAGTTGTTCTCTTATCTCCACACATGCATTCTGCAAGATCATCCTCATACAGAGAAATAGCCAAACGTCATCAAAAAAGAAAAAACAACTAAGTAGGTTGGAGGATTTCTGAGGACAATGGCTGCTGGTGAATCTAGGCAGGCAGGGGCTCGGGTGAGGTGGAAAAGGGGAGAGGGAACTAGAAAAGGCCAGTAGCTCTTAGGGAACCTGTCTAGATTGACATCTTGTGGAGGCACTGAGAGGGGCCTTCTTACTGAGCATAGTCCTTCTATCCTCGCCTCCTCCTAGGCATCCTAGATGACGCCTTACACTATGGCAAAGCTTACAAAAAGGTCAATAGATATAGTTCAATAGGGAAAGGGGATGGAAGACATTCGATGAAGCAGAGACTGGCTCACCTAAACATGGTCTCATCTTCCCAGGCTGTTTTCTGATGAACCACCCAGAACTGGGTGCTCTGTCTCCTTTCTCCAAGCAGTAATCGCAGGGCACAGGTGTCCTCTCTCCTTTCACCGTACAATAACCACATCAGAGACAGCTATGCATGTAGCAACCCCATTCTTGTTCTCCTGGCACATCAATAGAGGTGTTTCCCGGCATCCTTCACTGTATGATGTGATGTGTACCCATGTTTGGGCCAACAAAGGGCAGGGTGGTGACAGGGGAAACCTCTATGTATTCCCTGGTGATCTTTCCTTCCCTTCTGTTGAATGAACTAAGATGACTTCAGTGACGAGTGGAATAACAGAGGCATACATAATATGGAAGGAGCCTGGGCCCCCAAGACTTCCACTGGAGGAGATCCCAACTGGTTAGCAACAATACCCATATTTGAATGTCAAAGGAGCAAGAAATAAATTTTGTTGTGTTAAGCCTGTCTATTATAGCAACTAGCCTACCCTAAATAAATATTCTACCCTTGGAAAATAGCCAATAGCCCCCATTACAATATTTTATATATATATATATATATATATATATATATATATATATATATATATTTCTAAAGGATAATGGGCAGCATTGAAAACAAATGAAACGTACATAATCTCTAATTCCTGCAAGTACCACAGAAACCATGAGTGTTAAGTGTAACATAGAAATAGATAATCGGTAGTGCTAAGATTCACCAACACATGTGGCTGCCAGGAGTTCTGGTTCCCAAATGCACACTCTTTGCACCGGGTCTATAGGACATGTGTGCCAGAGAGAACCACACTGCAGCAAACATGGACAATGGTAAAGACAACTGAAGGAAAATGTATTTTAAATGAATCATCTAAATAACAACAATCAAGTTTTTTTTTTAAAGTGTTATCAGAAATGGAGAGGAGTCATTGAGCAGCAAGAGGAAATCTCTTCAATATGTTGGAATGTAGTTAAAGGAGACTATAAAAGGAAATTTATTACAATTTTTAAAGTATCCAAATAAGCCCTAGGGACTCCATTGCTCCACATTTAGCTGTACATTCAAGGAATCTCAATCAAGATCGTAATTGGTTTTTTTTTTAATGACAAGTTGAATTCAAAGATCATTGGGATGAATTAATAAGCAGAAGAACCGATAAAAACCTATCTGATAGAGGGATTTAAAAAAGAGAACACGCTAATTGATAGGAGAGGGATGAGGTCACCAGTCTGTTCTACCTGCTCTTTGAATACACTCATTAAAGATATAATAACGTTGGTGAAATGAACGAATTCAGGAATGGAACAGGCTCCAGAGTCCCACGTGGGATGAGGTACATGCAGGAATGCAGCGTGTCATACAAATAATACTTCAAACTAGGAGAGAACAGTCGACTGAAGAAGTCAGACAGAGACAGCTGGATAGGTACATTTCTGCTAGCTCCCTGCACACAGTTTATTTTCAAATTACATGAAATATTGACAATTTTGGAATAAGATTTTGAGAGGCATGTGTCAAATGCTACAAATTTTTTTTAAATAATTTTGGTTACTGTCACAGTTAGTTTTAATTATCAACTTGACCCAACTTGGAATCCTCTGAAAAGAGTGTCTCAAGGCAGAATTGTCTAGATCAGGTTGTCCTGGGGGTGTGTCCACCACAGATTATGTTCATTCTGTTGAATGATATGGGAAGATCTGGCCCTAAAGTGGACTGTACCATTCCCTGGGTTAGACCCTATTCTGCATTTAAAAAAAAGGAGAAATTGAGCTGAGCGTAAGAACACAGGCATTCACTTTCTCTCTAAATTTCACTGTGTATGTGGCCATTTGCTTCAAGTTTCTGCCTTAACCTTCCAGCTAAGACGGACTGTAGCTGGGAACTCTGAGTTAAAACGAACGCTTTCTCTCGTAGGTTGTTTTTGTTGGTATTTACCACTTCCAAAACTAATGCAGTATCCAAATGCTGCAAAACCTTTGCATAACATGGTAGCAAAGAGACGCAATTTAAAACAGAAATGTTCCTTTTGATCATCATATTGCCAAAGTAAATAAAGATCTGTTCATAGGCAATAAGCAAAATATTAAAATCAGGTTGAAATAGATGAAACGAATAACAAGGAATGTTTGTTTGTTTGTTGGGGATGGGGAACACTATCATGGCTAAAGGTACAGTTAAAATGCATAGTGCTATTGATACAGTGGGTATACTTCTTTGAATTTAAAAATAAAATCTATCCAAGACCACAAAGACAAGTAAATGAAGATGGTCTCAGCAATATTGCTGAAAAGAGTGAGATTCAAAAGATTTGTTGAACCAGCTTCAAAGATGGCTTGGGGGGTGAAGTCCTTGCTGCACAAGCTTGTGGACCCAATTGCAGATCCCAGCATTCATGTATAATCCAGCTGTGTTGGCGAATATCAGTCATCTCCATGCTGAGAAGTCAGAAAGAGGAGCTCACTGGACACCTAGGCTTGCAAAACCAAGGGTCTTCAGGTCAGTGAGAAACCTAACTCAAAAAGTAAGGAGAAGAGGAAGATTCTGACATTGACTTCTGGCCTACACACATTTGTACAAAAATGTGCAAGTACGCTTAAATGGACACACCCATACACATACACACACACACATACACACACATGCAGTCTCTCTTTCTCCCTCCCTCCCTCCCTCCCTCCCTTCCTTCATCCCTCACCATCTCTCTGTCTCTCTCTCTTTCACAAACACACACACACACACACACACACACAGAGAGAGAGAGAGAGAGAGAGAGAGAGAGAGAGAGAGAGAGAGAGAGAGAGAGAGAAACACACGCAGAGATTGAAACACAAGGCTGCAGCCCTGGAAGATGCTTCCTTTCAGATGAAACTTAAGACCTGGATACAACACAGCGCTGCAGGAAAACAAGGTAATCAGAGAGAAACACGCAGAAGGTATTTGACACACTGCACAGTGTTCCAAGAAATGAGAACACCAAGGGAACAGTAATTGTCCCTTCAAGTTCAGGACAATGCCGGATGTGCAGAAGGTGGTGGAAAGGGACTGGCATTTCAAGATGCTAGTGGGGTATCTTTTATCTTCTATCTGTCAACTATCTGTCACCTAAACTTCTGTCTACCACCTATCTACCAATCATCTATCTAGTTCTCTGTCAATAAATCTATCATTTATCATCTTTATAGCTATCATCTATCAATCATCTATTTATCATACATCTACCATCTACCAATCATCTATCATACATCTAAGATCTATGTATCATCTTTCCCTGTTATCTATCGACTTATCTATGTATCATCTATCTCTCATCTCACTACCCAGCTATCTACATATCTCTCATCTATCTAACATGCATCTATTAATCCATCCTTCTGTCATCTATTTTTATACTTCTCATCTATCTACTCACCTATCATGGATCTATCATCTCTCTATTCATTTATCAACCGATCATCTACCTGTCTATCTATTTATATCATAATGGATTAGAGAATGGACTTTTATACCAGGCAGAACTGCCTGACACAGATGTGTCACACTGACTGTATCTGTCTCCTATACCAAACACTGTAAGGGAGAATGGTCCCTGCTTCCCTGAGGAAAGGATAAAATTGAAATCACACACATGAAGCATTATCTAGTGGGTGGTAGCTGCCATTCCAGATGCTGTATGACATCACCTGCTTCTCAGTAAAACTGGAAACAAAAAAGAACCAATGGGTATGTTTATTTTTATTTTTATTTATTCTTTTATTGTTTTTATTGAGTTATATTTTTTTCACTCCCTTCCTTTCCTCCCTCCTTTCTACACTCTCCATGATCCCATGCTACCAATATACTCAAGAGATCTTGTCTTTTTCTATTTCCCATGTAGATTAGATCAATTTATGTCTCTCTTAGGGTCCTCTTTGTTGTCTAGGTTCTCTGGGATTGTGAATTGTAGGCTAATTTTTCTTTGCTTTATGTCTAAAAGTCACTTATGAATGAGCATATATTATGTTTGTCTTTCTGTGTCTGGGTTACTTCACTCAATATGATGTTTTCTAGATCCATTCATTTGCCTGCAAATTTCAAGATGTCATTATTTTGTCCTGCTATGTAGTGCTCCGTTGTGTAAATGTACCACATCTTCTTTATCTGTTCTTCAGTCAAAGGGCATTTAGGTTGTATCCAGGCTCTGGCTATGACAAATAACACTGCTATAAACATAGTTGAACACATATCCGTGTGGTATGATTAAGCATCCTTTGGATATATACCCAAAAATGATATTGCTGGGTCTTGAGGTAGGTTGTTTCCTAATTTTCTGACAAATCGCCATACTGATATCCAAAGGGGCTGTACTAGTTTGCACACCCACCAGCAATACAGAAGTGTTCCCTTTACCCCACATCCTCTCCAGCATAAGCTGTCATCAGTGATTTTGATCTTGGCCATTCTTACAGGTGTAAGATAGAATCTCAGAGTTGTTTAGATTTGCATTTCTCTGATGGCGGAGGATGTTGAGCATTTCCCTAAGTGTCTTTCAGCCATTTTAGATTCCTCTGTTGAGAGTGCCCTGTTTAGGTCTGTACTCCATTTTTTATTGGATTATTTGTTCTTTGGATGACCAATTTCTTGAGTTCTTCATATATTTTGGAGATCAGCCCTCTGTCTGACGTGGGGTTGGTGAAGGTCTTTTTCCAATCTGTGGGCTGCCGTTTTGTCTTGTTGACTGTGTCCTTTGCTTTACAGAAACTTCTCAGTTTCAGGAGGTCCCGTTTATTGATTGTTGCTCCCAGTGTCTGTGCTGCTGGGGTTATATTTAGGAAGTGGTCTCCTATGCCAATGCGTTCAAGTGTACTTCCCATTTTCTCTTCTGTGAGGTTCAGTGTGGTTGGTTTTATGTTGAGGTCTTTAATCCATTTGGACTTGAGTTTTGTGCATGGTGATAGCTATGGTTCTATTTTCATTCTTCTACATGTTGATATCTAGTTATGTCAGCACCATTTGTTGAATGTTTTCATTTTATTTTTAATTATATTATTGTATTTGTATGAGTGTTTTGTTTACATGTATGTATGTATACTTTATCTAGGCAGTGCCCACAGACGCCAGAAGAGGGTGTAGAAGCCCCCCCACCCGAAGTGGAATTAGATAGGCCTAAGAGCCACCACCTCTTGGATGCTGGGAATTGAACTCAGGTCCTAGCAAGAGCATCCAGTGCTTTTAACCATCTCTATCCCCAAAGCAATGTGTATAGTTAAATTAAAAGGAGAAGGAATATCAAGTCCGTCTATGTTTCTCTGCTTTTTTTTATGGAGTTACTATCTTTGCAAATCTCAGCACAGTGAAAGGCCTCCCTGGGGCAAGCATTTCCTAGAAACCTTAAGTGCAGACAATGCCAGAGAAAGGAGTGAGCTGGACTCTACCCTTTGACCTTTGCCATCATTTGTAAAAAGCTGGGTGTGGTGGTACACATCTATAATCCTAGAATTGCTGAGTCTGGGAGCTCTAGTGAAAGGTTCCAGAGGCAGATACCAGATGCCAACCTCTGGCCTTCACATTCATACACAACCTCTGATTTCTGTATGCACACACATGAACATAAACACATGCATATACACATGCACACTTGATAATTCACACATATTCAAATTTGGAAAGGATCAAAGTGTGCAAGGAAGGTGTACCTCCTTGAGCTGACCACATCTGATATTCGCTTTGCTTTGTTAAGTCAATCTACCTTCTGCCTCGTAAGCTGATTTCTCATGGCATCCTAAATTGTAAACATTTTCCTATGGTGTTAAACAATCAAGAATGTGTTTAAAAAAAAACCAACTTGCTCACTCATGAAATAAAGATACAGACACATATTCTAGCATCTCTGATGGGCAAAAGTGCTCTTCTATTGTTAATGGAGTGTGACAGAGAAATCCACTTGGACTCATTCTTTTAAAAGATGCTTAGAGAACCCTATTCCTCCTCAGGACAGAAGAGACAGTATAGGAACTCTCATGGCTCATAGGCCCTTTCCCAACAAATCTATGCCTAGTGGAGAAATTCTAGTGGATGTGAGCCCCGAGCTCTTATGTTCTGTTATTTAACTGAGCAGTGACATACTAAATATGTACATACACCTCCCTGCAAAATCATGCCTACCAAGACCTCAGTAATATTTTATAGATGGTAAAAATAATGAATTATCTTTCTTTCTTCTTGTTTTTATTATCCACATATTAAAAAAAAATCCAATGATCAATCACAGGGAATTCAGGAAGGATTGGGAGTTTCTCTTAAACTATAAAAATACACTGCCATAAACATTTCAGGACTGTGAAATAACACAGTCCTAATACAACAGAGTCTCTTCATTCAGGGGAGGCATCTACGGGCAATTCTAGCCCCAATATCCATCGGTGGTGGTGTTACAGGCCTTGATAAAAGATGTTATGACCTTCTGGAGGACCTTGATCACTCCAGGGTATCTGTCCCATCACTCCATATTAGACATTAATTGTCATCTGAGGGGGACAGAATGTCGGGCGTCAGCTACCTGATTCTGTAATGTGCCATTCTATCCCAAGTCCCATCACCCCAAGTGCCGCCTAAGTCTGGGAGAAGTACATACAAATGTGTGTATGTACACATATATAATTTATTGGACGACCGGCTCATCAACTATATTGGTTTTCATAGCTCCGCTATTGTCAGCATATTTCAGATTGGATTTGCTGCTGACACGATTGAATGAAAAAATACTGACATTTTTCAGTATTGTACTTGACATTTTTAGTATTTATTAGTCCTTTCATTCCATGTAGTAACATTGTCCGAGTGGGTTCATCCACAAAACAAAACAAAAAGGTTTTTTAAAAAAACAAAACAAAAACATGCTTCTCAAGTCTGAAGAGGTACCTACTTCCGCAGCTGTCTCCACATACCTTCCATGAGGCTGTGATGACCCTTGGCATAGATTGCTCTTGACACTGGTTGCATATAAAATTTCTGCAGAGTTGATTCAGTGATTCGTTTAGCTAGAGATCTTTGTATGGAAAGAATGACCACTTTTAACCTCATCCTAAAAAGGAATTAAAGATTTGAAGTTGAATTGTCTCTCTAAAGGCACTGGCCATGCAGTCTATACCAACTTCCTAAATCCCTGAAAGGTTGCATTTTGGCCCAGATTTCTTACAAGGCCTCATAAGAAAATCGCCAAAGCAATTATAAATTACAAAGTGTGTTTGTATGTGTGCGCATGTGTGCATTTATACAGATATACATAACAAGTACACAGAAGAAGTTTTTTGGTAGGAATTCACATATATTTATGCTTCCATTTTTCCAGAATACCAATAAACACTTATGGAGAAAGACAGTGGCTCCACATGTAGAATTTAGCTATTAACAAACATGTCACAGGAAGAAAACTTGCATCCAAGAATGGG